>JACBFG010000045.1:1273442-1458545 GCA_013435955.1 Diaporthe sp. HANT25 | reverse complement strand
GGGGGTGGGGGGGGGGGGGTCATCGAAACGACTGACTTCTGAGTTGCCTGCTGGGCAACGAGCTCAACTTAAGGTACCTGGGCGAAGAATGGCACCAGAAACTATTTGAACTGCAAGAAATGAAAAGGCAGCCCAGACGGGCCAGGAAACCCTCAATTGCTCACAGGTTGATAGGAGCCCCGACGGTCTGGAATCTACGTACAGTACCGCACGAATTGTTGGACAAACGTGCCCCATGCTCTCATGTCCATGCTGTAACGAGACCATGGGGAGCTGAGGAAAAATGAAAGAAGGATCGGACAGCACCGGGTGCCTTCCTCCTTTATAAGATACCACTGGTCCCTTCCGAATCAGAGACGTCCGGTAACCACCAACCTTGGAAGTTGAATGAATAATGGCTATGGATCATGCCAAAGTGTCCGCGTGCGTACCTACCTACTTGAGTAGTAGACAGTCCTGTCGTCTCTATTTCTTCTTTCCCTTACCCAGCTGGCCATGATACGCTCTGGGTTGCTCCACAACATAGTCGACCTCAGACCAGGCCTTGACCACACAGACAGCCGACACAAAAGCTATCGTACCAGCCAGGCTTTTGAGGGAATCTGTCCAATGGATATCAACTCTGCCTTAAACTGGAAGCCCACTGGAAGCGCCCGAGTCGTCAAAAGCATGTAGCGTAGGTACGATGATATCCGATGCCAAGCAGCACGGCGAAGTGCTCTCCACCAAAGGCCTTGACGTTTGCACAAGTGACCCAGAGCTTGATCGGATACAGGGTCTTGTACTGGAGAGCCCTTTGTGCAAATCCTGATGACCATCAGCATCACGCAGCGAAAGGCTTAAAGCTCCTTGGCTTCAAGGAATGCTAGGAGTGTAGCTGCGTCCTCAGTAACTCGCCACCCCACGACACCAAACATTGATAACTGGCATGATTCTCCTCTGTGATGACACCAAGCCCCATGAGAGTATTGCCAGACTGAAAGAACGCTTGCACCAGCAAAGAGAAAAGAAGGACAATCCTCAAAGCGAAAAGAATGATGGGCCACTGGCTCCATTGGAGTTATGCAGGTCGTTCTCGAGTGACACAGAACAGCTCCTCGTCATGTAGGCGTCGACGTGTGTTCTTTGCTGGTGCCTGGGTCAATGTTCTGCTTGGGCATTCTATCGACAGCGCATCTCAGGAACCTATGAAATATAGACAATTACATATTATGAAGATGTTGAGTACTAACACAAAAAGCAAGTAATAGGGGAGGAATGTCGTCGGCCTGCCGGTCTATTTTACACGCTGCCACGGAAATTGGCTCTTGACCGACGGACCGCTACAGCCGCGGCCCTGACGGGAGCAGGCATTGGAGATGACTGGGCTTTGATTGGCCTGCGGCACCTAGCTAGTGGGCCCCGCCTTTCCAGGCTTGCCGGCAGCACCCCGAGGTCGTCGAGTCGGGCGGCCGCTCCTTCCGTTACGGTGTGTTGATGAAACAAAGATAAGAGAAACCTCTCTCAACCAGGCTGTACACCCGTTGCTGCTGCAGCTCCGTCGCCCAACGCCGCTGTTGACGAATCCTTCCATTTCAAGCCGAGCACCGAGGAGCGGACATATCCGCTGCAGAAGACCGTGCAATTCAATCCAGCCGAATCCAATTGGACACGACATTAACCGGCGTCTGACGCATTCGCAAAGGATTTGCGATCACATCCTCGGCGTCGCTTGCTGACCCCAATTTTTGTGCGACGGCTCCCGAACATACCCATCAGCTCCTCCTTCGCCACCTCCAATCTCCGTCCTTCAATATTGCCCCTCCGTACATATATCCCTTGGTGCATCTCTGCGATCCTCGACTTTTTTGTACATCCTCTATATTTGCGCAGTTCCATCCCTTGATACCCCCTCCGCCTACCCTCTGCAATTGACTGTCGAGTCGACCCTGTCGACGCACGTCCACGCCAATCAAAACCATGTCCTTCTCAAGCCTCGTCCAGGACCTCTCGATGCGGTCAGCTGCTGACGCCCGCAACAACCGCGAAGACGCTTCGATGACATCCGCCGCCTCTACGATGGATGGCCTGGCTTCCCGGACGTCCCACATCTCTCGTGCCATGTCCTACACCAGCACTGCCGCGACGAGTGTGAGCATCTCCGGAGACATCTCCAGCCAGCTTCACGGCGGCTACAGCCATGCCCTCGCGCGGTCGTGGCAAGCAGAGAGGCAACTCACAAAGGTTCGTGGTCTTTTCCTACCTCTACCTACTTCTCTGCCTCAAGGCTAACAGTGCACGTCGCAGTCTATGCTCATCTATCCCCTTTTTGTTTCCGACCAAGACGATGAAGAAGTCCTCATTCCATCCCTCCCGAATCAGTACCGCCGCGGCATAAACAAATTGATCCCTTTCCTCGAGCCACTGGTCCACAAGGGCCTCCGTGCCGTCATGCTGTTCGGTGTGCCTCTCAACCCCGGAACCAAAGACGCTCTGGGCACCGCCGCAGACGACCCCAAGGGCCCCGTCATCAGCAGCATCCGACTTCTTCGACAGCGATTCCCCCAGCTCTACATCACGGCAGACGTCTGCCTCTGCGAGTACACTTCTCACGGCCACTGCGGTATCCTTAGAGACGACGGCAGTCTTAACAACCAGCTCTCTGTGGACCGCATCTCCGATGTCGCCATCGCCTATGCCCAGGCAGGCGCTCACTGCGTAGCGCCGTCCGACATGAATGACGGCCGGATCCGTGCCATCAAGCTCAAGCTGATCGAGGAGGGAATCGCACACAAGACACTGTTGATGTCCTACGCCGCCAAGTTCTCTGGTTGTTTATACGGCCCCTTCCGCGACGCCGCTGGGTCGTGCCCTTCATTTGGCGACCGGAAGTGCTACCAGCTGCCACCGGGAGGCCGCGGTCTGGCCCGACGTGCGATCGTGCGTGACATCGGCGAAGGTGCCGATGTGATCATGGTCAAGCCTGCAAGCCAGTATCTGGACATCATTTCGGATGCGAAGGAGCTTGGCAAGGACCTTCCTATCGCCGCCTACCAAGTCAGCGGCGAGTTCGCCATGATCCACGCCGCTGCAAAGGCTGGTGTCTTCGACCTCAAGACGATGGCATTCGAATCGACCGAGGGCATTCTGAGAGCAGGAGCTACGATAGTCATCAGCTACTTCACACCGGAGTTTTTGGACTGGCTGTCCACCTAATAATAACGAAACTTGGGATGATGGGCACTATTTGAGGTGGAGTTCGGGCGTTCTACTACAGGCAGACTAATGGATGGGATTCCGCGGAGCAAAAGTTTACGATGTATGGATGGGACCTCAACATCGGAAAATTCAATATAATTGGTTAAGCGAGCACACTCATGAGGATCAACTGATGTCTTTCGGCCTACTCCTGGCTTCTAAAAGATCGTGACAGAACCGACATTTACAAATATCGCGGGTGGTAATGTCGGGCACACACCACTTGACTTCAGGCGAAACCTAGGCCCATACGACTCAGGCCCCTACTCGTGTTCGTTGTGTCACATAGCCGGCGAGAGCGGGTCATTAGCCTTCTCATCCCTTCCCGCGCCCGGCTAGCTCGTTTTCCAAAACAGTCCAAGACCAACCGCAGAGGGCGATCCCCAGATCTGGAACAGGTCTGCTGTCAGGAGGTGGGGCCGTCTACGGCACGCTATTGGTGTAGGGGCGGGATCGACAGCCGAAAAGCCAAGACACAGCCCTGTCGAGCGGCCTGAGAGCCTCAAACCGACCAAGGTGTGCGAGGAACAGCAGCTCGCATTCGCCCGTTCAGTCAGCCTTGCCGAACCTTGACAATGGTATTCCGACTGCAAGTAGTCCACTCTGTGCGTCGAATACTGTGTATTGCGGAGTGAATGGAGTGAGGGAAAGGGGAGGGGAGAGGTAAGTTCTTGAGCTTGAACGGCCCCCTGGCTATGCGAAAGTCTCCTTGAATTGCCTTCTCTGTGACGAGTCAACAATCATATGCCCAAGATTAATGCGTACCGCGGTCTACAACCTCATGCCATCGGATCATCTCCACCATCGACTCAACCCGAGACTACGATCCTTGATGTCGAAGTGATAGAACGTGATCAACTTCTTACAGATTGTGCATAGGTCTATCCTAACGTCATGAGCTGGATGAGCCACAGGGAGGGCGCTGATCAACATAGCGAGCGTCCACAGTTCATGTCGATGCCGTTCAAAGCTGACACTCGCCCTGCGCGCACTCAGGCACTGTGGCTGTTTATGCTTATTACATGACCCACAGCGCCAGCGCTTGCCTCAGAAGTCGGCATTGAAACTTGGCTGGACCTCCGATTTGGTGCGGCTATATCTATCGCGCATCGACTTGAAACAACCCGCGAAGGGTCCTGGCTCCCAGTGGCCAAGCTTCTCACCAAGCCAGATTTCTCACCACACACCCTCTCGCAAGGGCCTCGCTGACTCCCGCCCGGTCTCTGTACCCCCGTCCCTTGGCCGCTGCTCTTCTCGTTTGAGACTACTTCCCATCTGAAGAGCTGTTATTTGGTGATAATCGGCCCAGACCCGAGGGAGGCGATACTTTCTCTCATCCGTCGAAACCACCTCGGGTGTTTTGCTTTCTCTTCTCTTCGGAGACCATCAACCCATTTTATTTCCTCTGTTGCGTTCACGTTTGCCAAGGACGAAAGTTCCAACTCCTCTTCATGTCCTCTTTGTGATTCCATCCTTTTTTCGCCAGGCAGGACCTTTGTATTAACACGCACCAAGTCTCTCGTCGCACTTACACCTCTCATTAGACTCTGTGCTTTGCCGTTCCTGGTTCGTGATCCCTCAGGCATATACTCGGAATTCTTGCATTGCTGGACAATGAATGGCCATGCCTTCTCAAAACATTCCCTCTCATACGAGGAGAGCATAAACCTGCTGGACGAGAAGAACCTGTCCGACGTCGACAGCGACGCCGGGAAGGCCGACAACGAGAACCGGTTCCCAACCGCCGCAGCATGGGCGAACACAGCTAGGTCCACGTTATCGTCATTACCGGTCCCGCGACGGCCACCGCCAATGTCCGCATACCTGGCATTCCTGCGCCGAGCAGGCTTCTTCCTCCTCCCATCCTTTGTCCAGAGCAGGTTAAGTCACGAGAGGAAGCATGCGTCCGACAAGCTCGGGCCGACGGCTTACCTCGACGGTATGCGTGGTGTGGCGGCCTTCAATGTGTTCCTGTGCCACTACCTGTACACATGCTTCATCATCGCCGAGGGGTGGGGATTCGAGGAGCACAACTACAGCTTCTTCAAGCTGCCCTTCGTGCGGCTCCTGTACGCCGGGCCGCCGCAGGTAGCCATCTTCTTCGTGGTATCCGGGTACGCGCTGTCGCTCAAGCCCGTCAAGCTGGCGCGGCAGCAGAAGTGGGACAACTTCGCGACCACGATGGCCAGCTTCGTCTTCCGGCGGGCGCTCCGCCTGTTCCTGCCGACGGCCATCTCGACCTTCATGATCGTCGTGCTGCTGCGGCTGGGCGCGTACGAGTGGACCAGGGATTTCTCCCGGGACGCCACCTTCATGAAGAACGTGCAGGAGACGGCGCCGGACCTCAAGGACTCGCTGTCGGAGCAGCTCACCGACTGGGGCTGGAACATGTTCAACTTTGTCCACATCTGGGGCTGGGAGCCCTTTGGGGGGAGCACCTACTACGACGTGCACCTGTGGACGATCCCCGTCGAGTTCCGCGCGAGCATGATGCTCTTCCTGACGATGATCGGCCTTGCTCGCATGCGCACGTGGCTGCGCTTCACCTTCCTCACCCTGATCGTGTGGTTCTCGTACCGCAATGACCGCTGGGAGATGGTGCTCTTCTACGCCGGGATGGTGCTCGCCGAGCTCGACACCATCCGAAGCGCACATAGCGACCCGGCGTCCAACGCCGCCGCCGCCGCCTCCGCATCGAGCGGCTCCAACCAGCAGCTCCCCACGACGGAACCCAAGCCCTTCGACCTCGTCGGCAGGGGCCGCCAGGCGTCACGGACGTCCCGCCGGAAGCTCAAGATTGCGGCGTGGATGGCCCTCTCGATCGGCGCGCTGTACCTCATGTCGCAGCCGGACGTGCACGGCGCCAAGACGCCCGGGTGGGTGTACCTGTCGTCTCTTATCCCGGAGTGGTTCTCGGACAAGTACCGGTACTGGCAGTGCGTGGGCAGCATCCTGTTCGTGCTGTGCGTGGGCCACCTCCCCTCGTGGCAGCGCGTCTTCATGACGCCCCTCGTGCAGTACCTGGGCCGCATCAGCTACGCCATCTACCTCATGCACGGGCCCGTCATCCACACCATCGGCTACGCCACCGAGCGCTGGGCCTGGGGCGTCACCGGCATCGAGGGCTGGCGCTACAACGCCGGCTTCACGCTCGCCGCCGTCTTCGTCGTCCCCAGCGTCGTCTGGGCCGCGGACCTGTTCTGGCGCTCCGTCGACGCCCCCGTCGTCCGCTTCGCCAAGTGGCTCGAGAGCAGGTGTATCGTGCCCGAGGAGGGCCACGGCCAGAGCCACGCGCGGTCGTGATGGGTCGACCGTTCTGAAGTTGGGCCGCATATAATTCCAGCGACAGCTCTTGTATATTTTGCATACCACAGTCATTATCGATTTCGGGTTGTGGGAAGACTGGATGTTTGCCGGTTCCAGTGCCGGCCTTCTCGCCGCGTCGCCTGGGGCCGGCCTATCAGCATAGTAATAGTGTAGAGGGCGTTCTGGGCATCTTTGGAGTTGGCGGTGCCTATACCATCAGGTAGCCATTATGTATTTGAATGAGAACGACAATTATCATATTGATAACGCTCAATACTGCTCTCTTTGTGACAAGCATTTACCTTCATGACTGGCCATCGAAACGAGAAAGTAAAATCCATTGACGGGTGAAATAATCGGGAAGAAGACACATGGGAAGATGCGCGGCTATGTTCAAGAGTCGGGGGAGAATTTGTTTTGTTATAATGTCAGACTCGGGATACACAGTTTCGACGCTGTCTCCAACGACGACAATCATATTGCTGACGCGGCCGCCAAGGTTATGATACCCTCAGGAACCCCTGACCCACTGATAGCTGCACTACCCTGCGTAGCAGCACGGCTAAGTTCTCATGATCAGTCCCTGAGCACCTTTGAATCCAGAATACGCGTAGATTCTTGTGTATAGAAATGACACTGATGACTGGTACATTTTGATGTTGCCAAGTAGGCACCCTTGGTTTGTGCTCCAGCCACACAGGTAATCAACCAAAGGGCTTTTCTAGTAGGGTAGACGCCACGCCCCGAAATATCTGTCTTGTAGTGATACATTCGCATTGGTATATTTCCATTGAATGGTATTCGCGATGCCTTCAACAGTTTCTCAAATCTCCAGCCCGCCTAAAGACCCCTCAACTTGGTGTTGTCCTGCTCCACCATAGGCCGATACCTCTCCGCGAGCAGCTCCTCGGGACTCTTGCTCAGCGACTCGTCTGGTTTCCGCTCATACCGCTGTTGCAGCACCTTCTCGATGTCAGTCTCACCAGTCTTCTTCGCCGCGCCCCTGACCACATCCTGCGCCTTCTCCTCGGCCTTTGCAAGGCCCGCCTTAGCCTGGCTAGCAATCTCCTTGCCCTTATTAAGGCCTCGCTCCCAGAAGCTGACACCGGCCTCAGCGGCCTCAGCGGCCTTTTCCGCGGCCGCACCTCTGACCGTGGTCGTCGCAGCGGCGGCCTTGTCGGCCGCAACGGCCCCGGCCCGCTGGGCCGAGTCGGACGGTGCCTCCCCGCCGCTCGCACGCGCCCACAGCCTCGAGGCAGCGACCTCTGCGTCCTCGCGCGCGGCAATCCAGTCCTTGTTGGCGGCCCACCGCACGGCGCCCTCGATCTCGGAGTTCCACCTGTCCTTTGCCTTGTCGAAGAAGCCCTCGTTGCTGGCGGAGAGGTTCCTGCGCTTCTCCTCGGCGCGCGCCAGGAGCTCCTGCTGCTGTTCCAGAAGGGCTAGCTCCTCGGCCAGCGTCTTTGGTGGCGGCGCTGTGGCGGGGATATAGGAGAGGGAATTGAGGATGTAGGTGTTTGCGCGAAGGGTCTCGGCTTGGCGCTCGCGTGTGCGCCTGTGTGCTTGGAGGCTGAGGTAGGATATGCCGAGGACGAGGGTCACACCGCCGGTCTAGAAGGTCGATTTGTTAGCAAATTATTCCATCGTGGTCTTGAATGGGCATGCTCACAAATCCGGTGGTGAAGCCCATGGTGGGTAGGTGTTGCTCGTGCCGCGTAGAGATCCAGTCGCAAGTATGGCTGGGTGGGCTGCCAGGTCAATTGGAAGGATGCAGTGAAGTGCAATTGGAATAGGCTATGAGGAAAAGAATTTGAGGCTAGGCCAGCTCATGTTGTGTGGTGATGCGAAGCTCAAGAGCTGTTTTGGTTCCGCCGACGGTCGGATTCCCTGAAGAGCACTTCCAGGGGATGAGGTCAGTCGTGGACCGTCAAGCCAGCAGGGAAGGATACGAAATCTGTAGGTACATCGAAATGACTGCGTTGCTATCTACTCAACTGCAAAGCACCTAGAACACATTTTGGCTCATCATTTGGTGATTAAATACTGATATAAATCAATAAACCTCTAGTTTGCAAAATCATTTCATAGACCTGGCCGGTAAACATCGACATCGAAGCTGGCTGTACTTGTTGCCGTAGTACTGGTTGGCCGTTGATCCAGGTCGCCTGCAGCTCCCGCCGCGCCGTCCCAAAAATTCGCGACCGCCTTCCGTGTTGGTAACATCGACGGGTGCAGACATCGACAATTCACTACCCGACCTACCAATCCGACGTCAAACCGGCCTCTCCAACGACAAGATCACAGCTCCCGCCGTAGTAAGAGGTGCCGAGGACGAGCGAAGAATCCGCAGAAAGATCGTGAGGGAGCAATCCCTCCAACCAAGCAACGAAGATGGCAGGCGGCCACATGAAATTCCGGACCCTCGGCCGCAACTCGTCCCACCGACAAGCCCTCCTTCGCAACCTGGTAACCTCCCTGGTCAAGCAGGAGTCAATACAAACAACATGGCCCAAGGCCAAGGAGGCACAGCGCATGGCGGATAAGCTCATCACACTGGCAAAGAGGAACAACGAGACGTCGAGGCGAGAGGCACAGAGCATCCTCTATGTACGTTGCCAATGCCCCATGTCACTCAACCCTCACACGGCGGGCTGGATGCATAGTTGAAGGACCACAAGACAAGCTGCACAATTCATAAGCATTTGAAGCTGACAAGGGAACACCGCGCTCCCAATATACAGACACCAGACGCCCTCCTGCCCAAGCTCTTCGGCGAGCTGCGAGAACGCTACCTCAACCGCCCGGGCGGCTACACGCGCGTGCTGCGGACCGAGCCCAAGAACCGGGCGGATCAGGCGCCCAGCGCGATCCTGGAGCTGGTCGACGGCCAGCGGGACATGCGCTTCGCCATGACGGCGGCCACCGTGGCGCGCGACGAGGTGCTAGGCCGGGACAGCGCGCACATCACCAAGATGAACGTCAAGAAGGTCACGGCGTTCCGGCAGGACGGCGAGCAAGAGTTCCGCGCGCTCGTGGACGAGATCAAGGAGCGCGAGGGCGAGGCCATCCAGTCCCGCGCCGAGCAGGAGCGGGAGGCTCAGGATAGCTTGTATAAGTTCCACATCGACCGGCCGAAGGGGAAGCGCTCGCGGCGCAGTGGGGGCCAACAGGAGGCGAGTGAACTTGACTGAGAGGGGGCGGGTCCTATATGAAGGCTACACACAAACTGTAAAACATATGGGCTGGAAGATACCAAGACCTCGTTGGTCTGATCTAGAGGTTTCCAAGGGGACTGCCCCTGTGTGAGATACTAGGACTCGCATTGATTGAGAGCGAGAAATATGTACATCTATCCACCAAGTACTGCCCGAGCAGCAGAAGACTCCTCACACAAAGTCAAAAGTGTCGCCTCTCTCACGGATCATCTTGCCGACCCTCTGTGACCCAGCTATTCTCTCCAGCTTCAGCACATCGTACTTGGAGAACATGACCCGCACACTACCCTGCCCGGGCTCAATTACCAGGTCCTGCTCAGCCTTCGCCAGGTTGGCACCGGCCACCTCCTTGTAGAACAGGGGGTTATCGGGCAGCCCGTACATGATGACCCGGCGCACGCCCTTGAGCGCGTACCGCCGGAAGTGGTGGGCTCTCTCAGTATAGAGCAGCACCTTGTGCCGGCCAGCGAAGAAGTGCGACCGGGCCCGGGACGCCTCTGGCACCGTGGCGTACTCGGAGATGGCGCCGAAAGTCAGGCTCTCCACAGCCTGGTTCGTCGCGAAGTAGTTGCGCACACGCACAAAGTCCAGGTACGAAGGGATGAAGATGAGCGTGCCTGTCGCGTCCTTGGCCCGCTTGACGAGGGTGGGCACGATGGCCTTGGTGAAGTAGTCAAACCGCGCCTCGGGCTCGCCCTCGACCGACGGTGGGTCGATGCGCGAGAAGGTCTGCTTTGCCTTGACGCCCAGCTCGCCGATGACGCCTGCGTGCTCGGGCTCGATGCGCGCCTTGCCCGCCCAGTTGCGGCAGTGCAACCGGAACAGCTTGGACAGCTCCGGCGTGTTGAACTGCGAGAAGATCAGCGTCTGCCGGAAGTGCCGCGCCTGGTCGTCAAAGTACCAGCTGCGCACCCGGCTGACGTCGAACCCGTGGTCGTCCTTGGGCTGCAGGTTGAGATGCTCGAAGATGTACTCGACGTGCTCCCAGTTCTGCATCAGCAGGGAGTCGGCCTGGTCCATGATGACGACCTCGATCGACGACAAGAAGTCGTGCTCGACCTTCTTGCCATCCTCGGAGCCGATGGCCATCCTCAGGCCTAGCGGGCTGGCGAACAGGATGTCTGAGTTGTAGAACTGTGCGAAAAACTTAATTGTCTTGCGGGTGAATTTGATGCCAATGCGGAACATATCGTCGTCATTGCCGGCGAAGAGGTCCTTGAAGTCAGCCGGCTTCTCCCCTGAGAACCGTTCTTCCTTGTCGTGATATGAGTCCTCGAACCTCTTCTTGTTCTCCTGAGTCTCGGGTTCGCAGATGTTTGTCATGGCCTCCACCATCTTGTAACATGATTCTCTTGTGGGGAGGATCATCAGGACCTTTGGCCGTGTGAAGCCCTGGTCGCGGAGCTCGAGCTCCTCTCCGTCCTTTTGGTGGGCAACCTTGGCGTTGTTCTTGATCACCCTGTCTCGGGTCTTGAAAACATGGTTCAGCGCATGCAGACAGGCCAATCGCCGAATACTCTTGCCGTTGCTTAGTGACCTCTGACAGAAAAGCAAGTCCCGATACCCGAACACGTGCGGTGCAAGAGACTGTTCAAGGCCATCGAGTTTTCGCTTCTCTTTCATAGTATCGGCCAATCTGTGCTTGAGATGTATATCTGACGCGTTTGAAATCGGGGCTGGTACCGAAAGCTCGTCGTTCTTGTCGCCCGTGTCTGGCGCGCTCAAGACCGTTCTCGTGCCCTTGACCGCTGCCTTTTTTGTGGCCCATTTCGAGTCCTCGATCGCCTTCAGCCTCCTCTCTATGCTCTCCTCGTCGGGAGCACTGAAATGGCTCTGGAAGGGATCCGAGATGTCCACCACCTCGTCCTCGTCGTCTTGGTCAAAGGCGTCTTCGGCGGCAGTGTCTTCTGGGGAGTCCTCAGGCTCTTCCACGAAGTCGACATCCTCGACTCGTTCCGCGTCAAGATCCGCCTGCTCATCTTCAGGCTGGTCCTTTGGCTTTTCTGGCTGGGCCGTCTCATGGTCCAGCTTTCTCCTCTTGGCGCGAGGTGCAGCGCTCTCATCTGTCAAGCTCTTGATGAGGGTCATGTAAGGCCGTGCAGCTGCTTTTCTGTCGGCCTCGTCATCTTCTGAGACTTCTTCAATATCCTCATCTACTTCCTCGATGTCTGATTCCTCTTGACCAGACTCATCTTCCGAGTCACTGTCACTCGCATTAGCTTTTCCGTTCCGTGAATGTAGAATATCAACCGAAGAACGCAGGGTTTCCCCACCTGTATTCTACTCGCGCACTTTCGAACTTTGGTCCTCGTGGCTGTGATGCACCTCCTCTGCCCCCTCTGCCTCCCCTGGCTACTCCTCCTCTGCCTCTTCCCCTGCCACCTCCTCTGGGTGCCCCTCGGCCTCTTGAACCGCCACGGAAGCCAGCCCTACCTCCTGGAGCCATTTTACTGATGCGAGGGCGCCGATGGGGGAACTTTCAATGAGGAACTGGGTAAATCAAGAAGAGAAAAAGTGAATGAAAATTGAACTGCAGAAAAAATGTTTATGAATCCTTGGAAGTTGGACGCCTTCATAGGCGACATTGGAGAGTTCCTGAAAATAAAATCCTTATCTTATCGGGCTACCTGCACAACACTTGGTCCCTAGCACTGTCCAGCTCCCTGGGCGAGGTACCTTGGTGTACCCCCCGGCTGGGCATTCCGATTAGCGCACACAAACCAGCGAGGACCCCACAATTTGACACGACGGATCAAAGGTGAGAGCAAAACCGGGCGGAATTTTGCATGCAACACCAGGAGCAGGACCAAGGTCAAGATCGAGGTCCCTACACACCATCGCGGGGTTCGACAAAATAGTCATCTTTCCTCCAGCCTCAGCGTCCCCACCACTCTACCGACCTCATCTCCTCGTCCTCCGCCTTCTCAAACCACCACGCGACCCGTCCCCAAAGAAACATCTTCATCATGGCGATTGATTCAGAGGAGTTCCTCCACCTGGCCCGGCCTATTGCCCCCGCCGCCCCAGGCTTCAACACAAATATCTCCCCCATGACAGTTAACATCCAGCCACAAGTAAGCCTCCCCTCTTGCGCTCTCCTCTGCCAGATCTCGTGGGGGTGCAAGTTCTCTAACCTCTTCCTTGCCCCGCTCTCCAGGCAATCCTCTCCATCCTTGACCATGCTATCCGCCGCGACGACATTGCACCAGAAGACGCCTCGCCAGACGCACCCCAGCCCCGCGTCATCGGCGCCCTGATAGGCGTGCGGTCCGAGGATGGCACTGAGGTCGAGGTCCGCAACACCTTCGCCATCCCCCACGTCGAGAACGAGGAGCAGGTCGAGGTCGACGTTGAGTACCAGCGCACCATGCTGCAGCTGTCCCTCAAGGCCAGCCCCCGCGAGACCCTGCTGGGCTGGTACGCCACCAGCCTCGAGCTCAACAGCTTCTCCGCCCTCATCCAGAACTTCTTCGCCTCCCCCGAGACGGGCACCTTCCCCCACCCCGCCGTCCACCTGACCATCTCCACCGAGCCAGGCAAGGACATCGAGACCCACGCCTACATCTCCGCCCCGGCCGCCGTCAACCCAGACCGAGCGGCCGAGTCGTGCCTGTTCATCGAGGTGCCCCACAAGCTGTCCCAGGGCGACGCCGACCGCGCCGCCCTCGAGGCCATCGCCGCCGCCGCCAACAACGAGTCGCGCCAGGCCCCGCTCGTCCCGGATATCGAGGCCCTCGCCACCGCCATCGCCCAGACCGAGGACCTGCTGGAGCGCAGCTCGGGCTATGTCGGCGAGATTCTCGACGAGGAGCGCGACCCCAACCAGGCCCTGGGCCAGTACATGATGAACAACCTCTCGCTGGCCCCCAAGGTCGCCCCCGAGTCCATCGAGCACGACTTCAACAACCACATCCAGGACGTCCTCATGGTGAGCTACCTGGCCAACACCATCCGCACCCAGATCGACCTGTCGCAGCGCCTCGCCACGAGCGCCCTCACCATGGAGCACAAGGAAGGCGCTCCTTCCAAGGAGGGCGAGGACGGCAAGGGTGAGCGCGGCGAGCGCGGAGGCAGGGGTGGCAAGCGTGGCGGTCGCGGCGGCAGGGGCGGCGGCCAGCCCAGGGAGCCCAGGGAACCCAGGGAGCCGCGCGAGAACGGCGAGTAAGCGCCTGTCTGCGGCGGGTTTTGTGAACGGCTCCGACATTGAAGACGGGTTCGGATGGACCAAACGGGCAATGTAGATATACGCCAGGAGCCACGTGCACACCATACCTAGTGCTAGTGCTCCGCCTCCCAGGGGTGGACCGAGCTATGGGGGGCAGAAGGCGTGTTGAGGAACAAGGCATGAGGAATGAGATGACCCAGGTCATATCGATTCCCGACAGCGGAATCAAGCACAGAAGAAGTGGGTAACTTGGGGGTTGGAGAGAGAACACTGGCTTTGTTTACAACCCAAAAGTGATATCTCCCAAGATTTGGCGTTCAGAGGCGGGATTAGATCGTCATCGGTATTGCGGAAAAAATCTAATTCACCGGGCACTGAATCTAAGGGGACAAATATTCCTGAGTTTGAGAGAATGGAAGTGATTCCAACACCGTGACAAGAGATGAGTGAAATATGCATTACGAGACCACTTGTTATCCCTGAGGAAAATGAAAACTGTATCGCATTAGGGTTGATCTATGTGTAGTAGTAGTAGTAGAGAGCCATCATCAGTCTTTCTAGCAAGTGCAACATTTTTGTCCGGCGAGGTCGAAAAACAACAACGAACCCCTGAACGCTGGCAATTTGTCAAATGATGATGATGATGATGATGATGATCTTTCGAGACCAGAAGACCCTCCTTGAACGCCTGTATGCTTCCAGAAAATTCCGTACGCCGTCATGATAATTGTCATCCGTCAACACCAGCCGATGCTACAAACTCCTAGGTGGTTGGTTTCTGCGGCAGCGTCGCAGGGTTGCCATAGGTTGGCAGATTGCTATATGGTTGGCCATGAGCCATAGGCATGCCTTGTGGCATGGAGGGCTTGTTGGGTATGTGAGGTGGTCCCTGGGCTGGCGGGTGAGGAGGCAGCTGGTGAGGGACGTGAGGGACATGAGGCGGGTGCTGCACATTGGGTGGCGGAGCATGATAGGCAGGGAGGGAGTTGTTAGACCCCTGACGCATCATGTTGTACCCATTCGCGTTGCCGTACGGAGGCTGACCCATAGGCGGACCTGTCTGGTAGCCTGGGTAGTGGAGGTGAGGAGGCGTGATCTGCGGGCTCCCCTGCTGAGGTGGCCCATAGCCACTATACGGCCCAGGAGGCGGCTGCATTGGACCCATCCCGCTGCCGGGCACAAAAGACTGCGTCTTGGGATTGAATGCGTGGCGGTTGAAGCTGCCAGGGATGGGATGCTGGCTCTTTGGGTCACTAGGATTGACGTTGGCTGGAAGAGCACCATAAGCGTAGGGGATCCCATTTGGAGCTACTGGCGTGGCCCGAGATTGGTAAGGACTCGAGTTAAAGCTCGGAGGTTGCTGCCACCCGTTCTGAGGTTGAGGTGGACCCTGCATGGGTGGTCCGTATGGTGCAGGAGGCATCTGATTCACCGGAGGTTGGTAACGCGGCGGGCCAGGAGGCTGGGCATACTGTCAAGAATATTGTCAGTATATCGGTCTGGCCACAAAGGGCAATACACAGATGTACACCAGGACTTACGTTCGACATATTGTTATATGGCGGGCCATAGCCGTTGCCCGGCACCATCGGAGGGAACTGCTGGTTTGGTACACCGTACATGTTTGGGACCGCAGGAGGGAAAGTTTGTTGTTGTACTGCGCCATTCAGTTGAGCACCTGCTGGCATGTAATGGGGTTGGGCCCATGTGGCCTGGTGAGGGTGCCCATACGCAGGTGCGTAAGCGACGTAGTTGGACCGAGTGTCAAAGGTATCAGAGTCTCTCCTTTTCTTTGCCTTCTTTGTGCCGTTGATCCTATCTCGCATCGACACGGAGCTGGCACGAGAGACACCGGTGCTATCATCGTTGTCTGTATGATCGTCAGCACTGTCAGGACACTGGATCCAAGGGAGTATCCGTCCGTACCTGGGGTGGAGACCTCTGTGGATGCTGTGCCGAAGATCCTCTCCCGTGCTTTGTTGTAAGCTTCTTCTCTCTCCTCTCTCGACATTCTGGAACGCAACGTTAGCTCTCTGTTGCCTGCGGGGCATCATTGGGCTGAGCTCACTTTTCTTTTGCTGCTTGCTTGTCCTTGGAGTCGCTTCCAGTCTCCGAAGTTGGCTTCGAGGGGTCAGCACTTCCTGGGCCGAACTCCCCTTCTTCTCCACGCCGCATGATTTTCTTCGGCATTACGATTGGCGGAGGAGTGCTTGCAGCAGAGGCGCTCTGCGCTATGCTGGCCAATGAAGGCGGCACCCTACAGAAAGGGGTTCTGAAGATGCGGACAGCTCCCGCGCCAGCCTCGAAAGAGTGCGTCATGTGGTAGTAATCAGCCAGCTTGTGAGTCAACATCCTGCAGAACGAGTTGGATGGAGGCAAGTCCATGAAAGGTTCTCTGAGCGGGGCATTAGCGAATTAGTCTTGATGGAGCATAATTCATGGCTTCAACTCACTTCGAATCCTGCACAAACTCTATGACCATCTCTTCCAACTTCAGGAGGAAGAAGCGATCTTTCTGCGATTGCATTGCCTCTAGGAGCTTCTCGTCGGGGTTCTGTCCATACATGCCGTTAGGCGCGGACGTAGCGCCAACGAGAGCAATCTTAGCATCTGTAACAGGCTGTTGTTCCATAGAGACAGACTGTGGCGCCGTGACCGCACGGTTACCAGATTCGACGATGACATGCTGGGGGGCAATACTGCGTGGGGGCATATCGCCGAGCTGGATCCGGTAGACACGAGCGGCCACCTCAGAGCCCATGCGAGAGCCAGCAATAAGGGAGCCTCGGATGGAGAAGACATCGTCATCCTGATCGGCTGCCATAACACTCGCGCTGTCGTCAGGCCGAAGCGATTCCTTTTCGTCCAATGCATTAAAAGTCGTCCCTGAAGTGATGCTCTTGCCATCGAGACTGGGGGGCTTTGTGCCCAGCTCCGAGCTTGAATCTGCCTTCTGCGAAGCTTCGTCCGAGGGACTCTGGGCCTTTGAAGATGGCCCAGTCGAGGCGGAATTGATGCCGTTGACCACAAGGCTCGGGGCCGAGGGCTCGATCTTCAGATTGCCTAGTCCATCGACAAGTTTGTCCTGGTCAAAGGTATCGTCGTCTCCCATCTTCGTTGATTTGTTGACTGTGTCGGCGCCATTGGCCTCAACCGGTTTCCCTGCCGCGCTGTCGTCTGCTGTCTTAGGCGCTGTCGGCAATTGCACCTCAGTCCCAGGATGCGTCGCGGCATCTCTAGTCGAAGACGATATCGATTTCTCTTCTGTCGGCGCCGAGGCGAGGACCTTTGGCGGTTGACTGTCAGCTGGAGCAGAGGGGAAGAAGTCAGGGCCAGGGGAGCTGACCTTGGCGAACGAGAGTTTCTTGACGTCAGTCATAGTCGTTCGTACAGCTGCCATGGGCGCTTGGAAAGGTATTTAGTAAGAACTAGTCGCGAACGTCGGAGAGAGTGCTGGTAAGCCCCCCAAGAAGCGAGCGTGATCGTCCAGTTGCGCAAGGTTCAGTCGCACTCAAGGAATGAACTCCAAAGATGGGCAGTTGAAGAAATCTAAGAAACAAAATGGATCAGAGCGGTCCGGGTCGAGAAGAAGGCGCAGTTGCTCATTGTCGAGAGTCGAAGTTCATTCCCTGGTGGCGTTGGTCTGTTGGATAGACGGTCGACTGTCCTGCCCAGGAATTTATCCTCGGTCGGTCAGGGGACAGAAAGGGAAGCCTTGCGGTGTCTGGTCGTGCGGCCAAGGTGGTACGGACAAGCCGCAGTCGCGAGGTCGACAGATGCAAGGCGACAGAAAGGCTGTGAGGCGGGGGCCGTAGGGCAGGCTGCAGGCTTGCCGACAAGGCGTGCAGAGGTGAGGATGTGGAGTGACGCGATGCCAGAATATTGGCAATGCGGTCGCACCAGGACGTAGCGGAGTGATGGATGAGGCGCTCTGAGAAGCACGGGCACGGTGTAGCCAGCTCTGCCAGCGAAGGTTGCCGTGCAGACTGGGACTGAGATTGGGACTGGGAGCTCAACGGCCGAGTCTGTCAGGCCCAGCTGTGTTGATGGGCGGCGGGAGCTGTGTGGGCGGATGTCGGTCGTCCTTGGGGAAGAATACAAGATTCTGATGGACGGGAGCGGCGCTGACACTTCCGCGGTTCGTCGACCGTTGGCCGATGGGTGGGAGACGGGGGAAAAGGAAAAACCGAGTGGCTGAGGGACAGTGGCTATTCTCCCGTCCCCTTTCTCGTCGTCCGCGCGTGGGGAGAGAAAGGATTGTGAATAGCTTCAGTGAGAGGCCCTCAATCTCGGCAGAAAGTTAGTTAGACTGGCCTGGCCTGGCTGGACTGGATTGGGCCTCGACTTGACAGACGGTGCTGTGGGATGAGCACTTGAGTACCATTACTCCCAACTTTGGTTTGGGGGGGAAAGGGAGCTAGCTGGCAGGGGCAGGGGCACGGTCCAGGTCCAGGGCGGGTCATTTCTCCGCTAAAGCCTGTCGTCCTTGCTCCTGCTCTCGCTGCCGCCAGCAATTGGACGCCGGCCAGACTTAGTCAGCATCCGACCCCACGTGACGTTTCCGTCACCCGTCAGCCTGACGGTGACGGGAGAGTGGGCAAGTTGGCCCAGGACAGACTCTGGCAACCGGCCCGAGGCCTGAGGCTTGACTTGAGGCTCATCTATCAATAAAAGGTGACTGAACGAGCCTGAACGACTGACCGAGTTTGGCCACCGTCAGCCAAACGAGGCTTGTAGACTGCCATTCACCAAAGCGGCAATCCACAGCCTCAACGCATTACCTGCACTGTCTTTCTCTGCCTGCAAACATCCATCCTACTCATCACAATCTCTGTCCCTGTCTCTCTGTCTCTCTTGCTCTCTCGCTCACGTTCTGAGCGATCGCCGGCATGAACTCATACCGGGGCCGTGGGGGCCCGAGGAAGCCTACACCAGCCAACGTCCAATGTCAGAAATGTTTAAAACGAGATATGTCTGCCTTGATTGACCCTTCCTTCTGCCTATATTCACAAGGCTGACTGTCTCAGCACGCCACTACTCGTACGAGTGTAAGGTCCAACTTCAGGAACGGCCCTACAATCCCAGGCCGTCTCGCACTCAGCAGCTGCTCAACCCCAAGCTTGTTCCCAAGCTCACCAACGACACGCCTGATGATTCTACGCGGAAGTATGCCTCCCGCCTTCCGTTTACTCTTTGTTTTCCTCCTCTACCATCAAGGGCTCTGCTAATTCCACATCAGGAAGGGTGTTGCGGACGAGGAACTGGCAAAGAAGGAGGCCGAGAGGGCTCGCAAGCGGGAGCTAGAGGATGACGATGGACCGAGTGGGCGTGAGCCTGAATTCAAGCGTCAACGATCAAGCTCCGTGGACTCCGTCTCCTCCATTTCCACAAGATCTTCTAAATCACCGCCCCCACGAAGGCGAGCGTCGCCCTCCCCTCGCCGGACCCAGGATCTCTCGCCACCCGCACGTCGGCCGAGGCGAAGTAGGTCCTTTGACTCTGTCAGTGACGACAGTCGAAGACGTTCCCCCACTCCAGATGCGCACTACCGTCCAGGTCCCAGTCGGCGCGAAGAGTCCCCTGACCTTCGTGAACGTCCCGGCTCGCACCGAGGACCTCGTGACGACTCCTTCGAAAGAGACACACGCCCGCCTATGCGTCAAACACGTCGCCCTTCTGTCTCGGACGACGAGAGATCACCACCCAGACGACAGCAGAGGTACGACTCACGGTCGCCCGGCCGACCGGATCCCAGGGATCGACGTCGCCCAGAGGAGGGTCGCTACAGGGAGTACCGGGAGAGAGACGAGGGACGTGGTGCACGTAGAGGTCCTCCACCAGAGCCAGAGCCACCACGGGAGCGGAGTTTGAGTCCCTTCAGCAAGCGGTTAGCATTGACCCAGGCCATGAATAGGTAGATAAACATGGGTATCATTTTCGTACTCTACCTCAAGAAAGAATTTTTAACCGGTTGAAAATGGTGGTTTCCCGAGTCCCTTGTGAACGCCTTCCGTGCAATCTTCGCTGTAGTCTCTGCATCTGATTCCTTCCATACAGAGTAGGGCAGCCCGGGCTGCTTGTGCCGAAATTATATCTTGCTGCAGCTCTTGATCTTGCAGCCCGTCATCCTGACAGAGCTTACTCTGCTTCAATAGCCTCTCGTTCCCGCTGCTCCTCTGCCTCTTCCTCTTTCTCTCTCAACCTCACAATCTCCTCCAACTCCCTGCCCTCCAGGCCAGCAGCGACGGCGTCCCCGTCCGCCAGCCTCCCGTCCTTGTTCTGCGCCTCGGCCTTCTTCTCCTGTAGCCTCTGCCTCACGATCCTCGCGATCGCGTTGTCGGTCCTGACGTTGAGCACCTCCAGCTTCTTGTCCAGCTCCCTCTTCAGGTCCCAGTTTGGCTTCTTGGGCTGCAGCTTGAACAGGTCGATGCCCTTGTCGTCCGCGGCGTCCTCGGCCGCCTTCCTCCGCACCTCGGCCTCGAGCCCCGCCGCCTGCTCCTCCAGCGTCTGGTCCTCGGGCCCGAGCGTCGGCGGCGCCTCGAAGCCCAGCTTGGGGCCCTTGGTCTCGGCGTCGTAGTTGCGCCCGGACAGGTATTTCCTCGAGACGTCGTCCTCCTGTGCCTCCTCGTTCTGGGCTTCTGGCCCGGGTATCTCTGCGGCTTGTGGCGCCGGCGACGCTATGCGGTCTGACTCGGGGGGCGCGATTTCGTCCTCGGGTTGCTTGCGCTTCAGGGACTTGAGTTTTGCGAGGCGCGCTTTGCGGTCGTCTGCCGCGGCGCTGAGTGTTGTGTGTGGTGCCGACATTGCGAATATTGGTGGAGTGGGAGTTCAGAAGACTATGGAGGTCCAGAACGGAAGAGTTAAGGCCTTTGCAGTGGCGGTTGCGAGGTGCGCTGCTGTTGTTGATGCTGTAGATGTTCAGTGCTTGAAGCTTGCACATGCTTGTAGTGGCCCCAGACCCTAACCCCCCGACTTTTGCAATGGGGAGGAGCTTCTGGGTGAGCATCCCCCCCCCCGGGGGGGGATCGGCGGGCTGCATCTACCTCTGCCATTAACCACATCAGGAATATTCATAAACCTGCTTCAGAGCTGGGTAGCCTGCCCCTCTGAAGTCCGAATTTTTTGGAAATTACTTGGCAGAACTTTCGTAACTTGTCGAAAAGTTCAAATGTCACAGATTCTTCCAATAGTGCGAGCGTCCTACGCACATCCATTGCATCAAAGGAGCCTCTTGACTAGATATTGTCTGTCGGATGTATTCAAGTGTGAATTGTTCTCATGGTAGAACTCAAATTGGGACAGCTCCACAAGCTGACTGATCTATTCGCTTTGGCGGATATTGAGCAGTCTCGTGACTTCTTCATTTTCCTTCGTCCGAGATATACTCCGGAAATATTTTAGTGAAAGCTTTAGACTCGGGTGAGATGCCAAGGGAGTCATTCTACAGCGTTGTAGCACAAGTCTTGCCACACCTGCCGCGGATACATGAGAATACGTCTCTTAAGGGACAGATTCTGCTCATGGCTGGTTTGAGACTTGGTCCGAATTCATCAGAATTGGCCAATTGTGCAGTTTATACGTGGAGCTAGAGCTGAACCCATGCAACGGAATGTTGCCTAAGACGCAGGAGGCTCGTAAACTTTAGGTTCCGGGCGGAAACCGGCGTGAAATGTTGCCCAGGGCTATGGAAAGTCATAGCCTGGTATTCGTTTATATGTATCACGTATTTTTGATTTGGAGGAACTTGAATTTGACGGCTTTGTTGTAGCTCTGCCTGTTGCTGCGATTGCGGCCCCAACACAGTGCTCCCTCCTGTGTCGCGCCATCCGGTAGGAAATGGCATCATGTGGGGTGTTGAGAAGGACCACTAATCTAGCAGAAAAAATGCCTGAGGATGCTAGCATATCATTAGCATCCATATCTTTACTGCAACATTTACCAATCTGGTGTCCACCTGTACATAGTGGAACTGGCTACGAGCAGGCTAAGCTTCAGGGTGGGTGATGTGACTGAATGCAATTGTGACGACTTGGCGGATGTCCATGATGAAGTGCCGGATTCGCAATCTACATTGGCGCAGTAAATACAGCCGTCAAAGAAATATTTGAAACGCTCCGATAGAGACATCAACTTGTTATGCTACCACCCACCCAGAATCTAGAGATCAACCGAACATGGGAGGCAACGACATCCAGGCCTCTACCAGAAAGTGGTATGAGTGGTACTCTCCTGATCAGTCACCGGAAGAGAGAAAACTGGTTCTCAAATTAGATTTGTTAATCGTCCCATATGCTTTCATTCTATACTGGGTGAAATATATTGACCAGACAAACATCAGTACGTTGATCCCAGCCCAGTTCAGCCAAGCAAAGCTAACTCAAGATAACTAGACAATGCCTACGTATCTGGAATGTCCGATGAGCTCAACTTTAACGGCAACGAGCTTGTCCAATTCCAAACAATATTTGTTGTGGGCAATGTGTTAGGCCTCCTGCCGTTCATCTATCTCTTCCCCCGGGTGCCAATGCATTATTTGGTGCCTACTTTAGACCTTGGCTGGGGAATATTTACTCTACTGCAATATCGCGCACAGAGCTATGGAGAGATCATGGCCTATCGCTTCATGGTGTCCATCTTTGAGGCCTCTTATTTTCCTGGTAAGTGGATGACGTAAAACAACCGTGAAGAGGAGGCAACAGACCGGTTTAATACAAGGCACAATACATGTGCTAACCAACTGCAGGTATCCATTTCGTGTTGGGCTCTTGGTACAAATCCGACGAGATCGGAAGGCGCGGCGGTATCTTCTATGTCGGCTTGACCCTCGGTACTTTGACTGCCAGTCTTCTCCAAGCAGCTGCGACAACCTACCTAGATGGACACAACGGACTGCCTGGCTGGAGATGGCTTTTTATCATCAACGCCATCATCACTCTTCCACTTGCTTTCATTGGCTACTTCATCTGGCCCGGAACGCCGGCAAAACCCAACAAGCTAGTGATCAGTGAGCACCAGCTGGCGCTGGCCAGGTCTCGGCTGGAACGCCAAGGTTCGGTCGTCAAGAGTGTCCCCTTCTCTTGGGAACTGCTAAAGAGGATATTCAAGAACTGGAAGTTTTATGTCCTGGTCCTTTGGGATATGTTCTTTTTCAATACCAGCGCAAACACAGCGGCCTTCTTACTATGGATCAAGAGCTTACATCGGTATGACACAGCCACCATGAACAATCTTTCAGCTATCAGTCCGGCTCTGGGGATATTCTTCGTCCTCTTCATCAACTTCAGCGCCGATCTGTGGATCTCGCGGGCTGTGGCTATTACTCTCGCTTCGGCCTTCAACTTCACTGGGCTCGTGATTCTCGCTGCGTGGAACGTTCCTGAGGCTGCAAAATGGTTTGCCTTTAGTGTTTCGTACTCGGCTGTGGCTGTTTCTTCGGTCCTCTATGGCTGGGCCAACATAATATTGAAAGACAACATTGAAGAGAGGGCACTGACGCTTGTGCTGATGACTGCTATTGCCACGTCAACGAATGCATGGATCCCATTATTTGTCTATCCGACTGTGGAGTCACCACGGTTTCCAAAAGGCTACGTCTACTCGGCCTGCATGGTTGTCTGCCTTGTCACCATGACACATATTATATCCTACCTTTTTGGAAGCAACGGGTAGGCTCACTCTTCTCCACTCATGACTACTTATATATTAAGCCAAGGCTGACACTGCAGATAGACAAAAGCGATCGAATACCGCACAAAGACTTGTCGAGGCCGAGCCAGAATCCGAAAGGACCGCAGCCAAGAGCATCAAGGATATCGGATCACAGCCAAAGTTGACTAGCATTCCGGCTGATGGAGTACCGGCAGCGTGAATATATTAAACTCCTGGCAATGCTTGACCAAAAAGCCACAACTCCTATTTCGCTCCCACTTCCAGACACCCAATGCAATTACCCTTAACACCAAACATTTCTAAAAATCATGTGCTCAAACCAGTTTCCTCTATATCCCAATGTACCCTGCCTATGCCTGCGCAGATATTACTCCATAGTGCATGTAAATGAAAAAACCGTCCGCAATAGTCCTCCCGTAAAGCAGTTGACAATTCTGTTGACTTATTCTTTCACTGGCGGCTTCCTGGTGCCGGTCTGCAGAACTTCGAGTTAGCAAACATATTGGATATATGGAGGGTTTAGTGTTCTGGGGTCGTCAGGAGAAATCCGCGTTCGGGTCGAAAGCCCGCGACTGCCGGACTATGTGGGCAAAGTAGACACAGCTTGCAGTGTTGTCCCTTATCACCCCCGGTAGAGCTATGCCCTTACACACAACCCTTGTCAAAATTTTGGGAACATGTCACATACCGTATCGTACCCGCTGCGGGTCATCTTGAAGTAATGCGATCACTGGCTTTTCCCCAGAACACACTCGAATTTGAGCGCTCTTGGAAGTCTGTTGCACTCTGATGAATGGTGGTGGCTTTGTCGTGTAGGTCACAGATTGCCGGCAATCGGTCGGCTACACTCCAAGTTGTGTGTTCCAAGATGTAGTTTGCGTAGTGTTATGAGGACTGACGTGTCTGCTGGGAAGACGGTCCACTGAAATCAATAGTATCAGCAATCTTGCAAAGCACCTGAGGCAAGCGAATCCATGACTAGACTCGAGGACTGAAGTTTGTTCAGACTATTCCCCTAGCTAGAGACGCAAAATACTGAACGCACATTACACTGCTTCCACGGTCTGACGGCTTCTCCGGCTCCCGAAAACCAAGTTCACAAAAGACCACTGATTCCAGCACTTTTGAACACTGTAGATCAATTCCTCAAAAAGCCCCGACACGTGTCGATACTGGCCAGCCGTGTACCAACAGATAAGGTATTTAGGGTAACAATCCTGGGATGATAGGTCTGGGGCTCGGTCTTTCGGCGCGAGATGATGTGCTTGATCGGAGTGGCGAAAAGGACTGCTGTTGCCTTATTGGTGATGGGCCATTCTTTATGATTGTCCAAGTATGGAGACTATAGTCAAAGAAACAGGCTTCGTGGGAGGCCGCCCATGATTTCAGAGAGACCCATTACGGTTGAGATGACACCTCTCAACAAGAAAGCTTTTTTTTCCGCATACGATCCTCCTTTAAATCAGTGAATCCATAGATGATGAACCTTCACTTTTAATCTATGTGGCGCCAGCTAACCGCGGCCACGTTGACATCCTCCGGATCCTGACTCCACCACCGAGCACACTTGGAGCCCGAAAAAAATTCGAGAGCTTCATCCACAGAGAGTCAGGCCCAATCACGTCGTCGGCGCAGGCCCGCCGGTTCTCGCAATTGCCAAATCAAATGGCCCAGAGGCACTGGTATGGAGTCGCCATACGCGCCAATGCACCAACTCTGGACCACCCCACACATGACCGACATCATCTGCAGGAACCACAAATACCCTTTTGCTGACTTCCTGAACTGGCCCACGGCCGTGTTGAGGACCTGGAGAAACGGGCTTAGGCGTGCCGTCGAGGCCCCACACAGATCGTCAGTTCGCAGCTGCTGGTCAGGCATGCGTGCCCCCCAGGATGCGATCAACCGATGCTCGCTTCCGACCAAGGAATGCGCCAGCCACGCGTGGCCGTCGACGGCCTGCCAGCCTGCATGGACGCATGAGCCGCCATAACCGCCGCCGTAGCCGCCGCTGTCGCTGAGGTCAGGCACTGTAATCGCTAAACCCATTGGTACCTGACATTCGGAAGTGATACTACTCTTTGGGAATGGTTCCAAACCTTGTCGGAGGGAAGTAACAAAAACGGCTGGGCTGCTGTCCTAGATTGGACCCTGATCTTCTTCCGCCTCATCACGCCGCATAGAGGAATATGCAGTGCTGAAACAACAATTCCATAGGCGGACAGTATGTCCAAGCAGTGCTGCCCAAGCAGCAATCTGAAGCTCGGTTATGTCGTTGCTGTTTGATCAAGAATGCTGACGCAAGTGCATCACAGGTGCTTGTTCTGACGACGACGATGCACCGTTGGAGAGGCTGTTTCGGGTCCATGGAGAAGAGAATGGTTGGTCAATAAAGGTACGGGAGTCTGAAAAATCCTTCTTTGCAGCCGCAGGATCAGCATTGACGGATGACCCGGCCAGGACTATGCTTTCTTCCTATGACATTACCTCACGTGCTCTCGCCATGCAACTATGTGGTTCTCTGCTGCAAGATAACAAGTGATAAGGCTAGTAAAGTCATTCCTGCACTTGGGCGGGTCTCTCTCGGACTCTGCCTCGGTATGGACTAACCTGAGCGATGCTGCTACAAGCTGTATGATCTGCAGGATGCGGGTCTCTAGTCAATGTCACGGCCAAGCAAGCTGGCTATACCAAGACTTGGATGCAAATGCTTCGCCAATGTTGACTGGAGCTCCTCTATGCAAGTCAAGCTCTAGATAGCTCCAGAAAACTTGAACAAGCTTCACATGATACATGATTGAGATGTTTTGTGGTGATGACAGCAACTAGATCGAATTGTGCTTCACCCTGGCCAAGCTTGATGAACGCGTGAACGTTGCTGAGGCATTGGATTGGATTGTGTCTGCCTCAGATTACTGGTTTGTGAATCCTTGTCTCCCACTTCAGAACTAGGTCATTCCATGAGGACAGCCTCGTGTTGAAGATGGAGTCGAAAATCTGCCCACCAAACGAGTGCGCAGTGTTCCCGGCCTGTTTTTCTTCTCTCCTTCTCAACAGCCCGCTGCCCCTCACCTAGCCTCCTTGCAATCCATGCGAGAGAATGCTTTTTGTCCTAGTCTTGCTGTGCCGCTGGCTGTGACGCGTCCGAGTTGTCCCCCGCAGCCTGATCCTCGCCAGCCTGAAGCTCACGCGTCGTGGTGACGAGCATCCGGCGCACATCCCCGTGGAGAATAGCCAAATGCAGATGCAGGCCCGCCTCCAGCTCCCAGGGCTTTGGGTCTCCGCAGACCATCCATCTCAGATAGATTCCTGCAATTCGGTTCCGGTGGTAGCGCAGCTCGTAGAGTTGCCGCATCATCGTGCGTATGTGGCTTCGCGTGGGACCGGCGTGGCCTTGCTTAAGGTCGAGGTACATTGCAGATTGATTGGTGGCGACCATCATGCAGTCTTTGAGGTAGTCGCATTTCAGGGTCACCTCGAGGTATCGCGTCACGTTGTATTGGCTGAGCTCATTGATGGCAGTTTGCAGGTCGTTGCAGAATCCGTCGAAGCATCTGACTGTCTGGGACATTTGGAAAAGGTATTGTCGCGCCTCTTCTAGGAGTATGGCTCTGTCAGCCTCGATTTGCTGCTGTGCTGGTGGCTCCATGCTTGTTGTCCTGAAACGAATGGCAGAAAGGGCTTGGAGGAGATTAGTCTGCTCTTCAACGTCGGTCAAGGACTGTGAGGCGGTGTTATTTGGCAACGCCTGGTGAAAGGCACTTGGAGATGGCCAGATAAGGGATGGAATTGGCTGGTGATTTTGGTATTTGATCCAGAGCCATCGATTCACAATGGCTTGATGATGCCTGCGCGCAAATTGCTGCGGCGAGGCTGCTTGAGCTTGCCACTGTTGACGGACGGAGTGAAATTTGGTGGCATCCCATTTTGTGCCTCCTGAAAAAAGAACGCTAGTTGAAAGACTGCGGCGAGCCCTTCACAATGTCTGAGAACAAACATTCTAGACTGATGAGTTCTGCCTCAGACTCGAGCCACTCCTGTCTGGATCTGGGATACCAGGAGACTTTCCGCCAACTTCAAAGTAAGGGCACTCATTCATTCACTATAGAACGACAAGACTTATGCATCTAGAGTTGAAGACCTTCTTGACCTGAGACAGCAGCGAATGGATGGAGCGACGTGAATCTGGTGCCGACTCCTGCTGTCATCTAGGTCACCACGTAACTGTTGAGCTGGACAAAGTCTCATCTCTTTTCCTGGCAGATGCCGATTATCCAGTAAAAAGCGCCAAATGGAATTCTCATGTTATTCAAACCTGAATGCAAATAACCTGGTACACAGTCATGGAGGTCGATGATTTGGACCAGAATTAAAGGATGCCAGGGAGAGCAGAAAGTGATTTGGTCATTTCATATAATTTTAACGGCAAGCTGAGACACCTCTGGATAATGTAATTTACTGGCGCATCAACTATTGATATTCATATACTTGTCATGAGAACTGGAGAGGTTGTTTCTGCTTGGTTCATGTCTCCGCGTTATGAGCTTAACTTGGGAAGCTGGCTGTCAGCATCTACGTAGACCTCACTTAATGAGAGGCCAACTTCTGATTAGCTGCAGTGATTCTTTAAAGCATAGTCCATAAAGAATCAGTAATTTTGAATTTGCAGAGCTGAAACAGCGACTACAAATGATGAGTTAGTAGTGCTCAGAAAAAGTCCCAGGTGCATATGAAGCCAACATTGTTCTACCATGAATGCATGCAGTGGTGACTTGTTTCACAAGGTGAGTCGTGAACTGGTTGCAGGCACTTATCGAAATCTTAGACTCTTCATATGCATAGTGTGCGATTGGACGGAGAGAAAGAAAGAGACAGGTTCTACGGGCCCAGCTGGCGGCTGTGGTGGATTGCACATTACATACCGGAACCTCTCAACCATTAACCGGCGAGGATTACGCAGCCTACATTTTGGAGTTTGAAGACACGGGACGAAAGTCATTGGCTGTAGGGTTAGGGGACCTTGGATGTTGGGCGCATTGTGCTTTGGCAGGTAAGCAAAAAAGATGGGAATGTTCGGCACTGGACTGCTTCTGGATGGCAGACCACAAATGTCGTCACCAATTCGCCTTGTAAGCGTATGGTATTCTGGGGAAAACTTAGTTTTGAGCAGAAATCGAAGATGCGGCACATTGACTGTCAGGCACACAGATCTTGACTTAGCCTGTTGCATCTTGGATAAACGCGTCCTTGTCAGCCTTTTTGTTCCGTGCCCATTCGCACGTGGAGCCACCTCTACGATCTGGTGACGTCACCGCCGATTTGAGCCTGCACTGCCTGTCGCTGCCGAGGAGCTGCGTATTGACTGAGGCGTGGAGAGTTTGTCCATGGCCCTTGGCTATGGATGATCAATATGTCTGCAAGGAGGGCAATAAAAATCAAGGGAGTGCAAGCAAGGGATGGTCACTTCTTAGAAATTGTGCCCGAATAGCCATCAACAAAGTCGAGCCGCCTCGTCGACTGCCACCTTCCACACTAACGCGAAACACGACGCCAGCAAGACAGCGGATGGCAACTTCCTCCCAAAGCCTGGAATGAGCAGCTTCTACTAAGCACATGTGGAAATTTACCAACAACCGAGTGCCTCAGTGCGAGTGCAAGTATCGAATTCCCCAACTTTGACACCATGGCTGCCGTTGCGAGCCAATCTCCGAGGCCCCTGGACCTCGCCATCATCGGCGGCGGCATATCAGGAATCACTCTCGCGATAGCATTGTACAAACGGGGAGTCAGCTGCACCGTCTACGAGGCAGCCTCCGAACTTACTGAGACCCGCGGGGCAGTGCCGATCAGCCGCAACGCCCTGCGCGCTATGGAGCAAGTCGACCGCTGTGTTTTGGGCGCCTACAACCTCGTCTCGACTAGCAACCAGTCAATCTCAAAAGCAAGTGTGTGGTGCGACTTCGTGGATGGCATGTCACCTCAGCCAGCGACACACCTGAAGCCCCTATTCTCGATTGTCGGCGCCGACAATGTTGGGCATAACGTCGTGCCTTGCGCACGTTTTCTGGATGAGCTGGTGAGGCTTCTACCGAAGGGAACGGTAAGGTTCGAGAAGGAGCTGAAACATGTACTTGATGATAGGATCGGGTCTGGAAAGAGTAAGCAGCGTGTTGAACGTGTTCACAGTCGTGTGCCGTATGGAAATACCCTTCGTCATGTGTCAAGAATGTCCAGTAGTCTTCAGTACTCGGAACAGCGATCACCATACCACCATCTTAAAATTCCTTCCAGTGCGGGATGGATAATGCTGATCAAGGCGTTGCAGTGCTCATGAAGTTCGGAGATGGCTCCGTGGCAGAAGCGGACGCAATCATTGGCTGTGACGGTGTCAGATCTCGCACAAGAGCCATCATGGTTGGCGAAGATCATCCGGCTGCAGAAGCCTCGTACACCCACAAGTACGCCTACCGCGGCCTCGCCCCCATGTCGCAGGCTTCCATGGCGCTGGGTGTCGAGAGGGCGATGAATGCAACATGCTGGGTGCGTCTGATCCCGCCTACAACAAGAATAGACACTGAATGAGGAATCTGCAGCTAGGAAAGAACCGACACTGCCTGACGTTCCCTGTCGATCAGGGCCAGAACATGAGCTTCTTGGCATTTGCGACCAACGACCGCGAAGGCTGGCCGAGTGACAAAACACAATGCTTGCCCACGACGAAAGCCGAGGCCCTGGACGATTTCCGCGCGTTTGGTCCAAACGTCAAGCACATTATCGAACTTGCCACTGGCGGTTTCGAGAGGGTGAGTTGAGTCCCCTAAGCAACATAACCCTGTCAGAAACGGGCGAGTCTCGACGGCTGACATGGATAATAGTGGGCGATCTTTGACCTCAGTGAATACACACTCTCCTCCTATTTTAAAGACAGAATATGCCTCCTCGGCGAAGCGGCGCACGGGTCGAGCCCCCATCACGAGGCTGGGGCGAGTCTCTGTATCGAAGACGCCGCCGTCTTGGCGTCACTGCTATCGATCCCAGAAATCAAGGGAACGCAAATGCTCGAGAAGGTCTTTGCAGCATATGATGCCAGCAGGCGCGAGCGGACACAGTGGCAAGTGCAAAGCAGCCGACGGGCAGGGAACCTCGCCGAGTACTTGACAAAGGACGTTGGAAAAGATTTTGGCAAGATGGAGAGCGAGCTGAACGAGCGTTTCAATCATATCTGGAACTTCGACATCGAGGAATCGATCCGGGAGGCTACCAAGGATTTGCGCCGCAGGCTGTCCGTGCCTGGTTTACACAAGTACGACTCCCAGAAGATGCCTTGGTTCATAAATGAGCACAATGGCCTGGAGACACAGTGAGATAGATGCTGGGCAGAGCATTTGGATTTCCGAAAGCGTGGCGCAGTTAGAAGTAGAACTTGAAACATGGAATTTGGCCACCACAGGCATCGGCGTCAGAAGATGGGTTTATTCTCAAAAGTAATAGCATAATAGTAAACTCTATCAGATATATCAATCATACTTCACAACAAACTTTGATGCTTGTCTATCATGGCAAGCTCTTGTACAACCCCGGAATCTCGATTGTCTCAACCTACCCTAACTCTTGACGATGTCGGGAAGGCTTGTCACAGGAAAACCCGCCTTTGGACAACCAATTACCCATGCCACATGGTTGGGAAATTTGTCTCCCATATCAGGCAGCACTGGGCAGCGCATCTGGCCGTAGCTGGGACGTAGATCTGTAGAGTTCTTGCTAAATTTAGTTGTGATATCCAGTACAGACACACTAAGAGGCAAGCGATCAGTCAGGCATGTGCCGTTGCCTCACACATACTCTTGGGATGTCTCACGAGGCGGAAGGCCCATTTAGAAGAGCAACCGAGACCGAACATGTCCCATAGCTTGCGATCTGGGTGAGATTGGAGACACTCTGTGTGAACTGACGATTGATCTGGAACCAAGTGCCCTTTGGGTGGAGGAAGCCGGTTTGGAACCCGAGGCTGAGGAACGAGCAGTCTGAGACCTTGAGCTCGCAGTCGGGATCGTCAATGCCAACTAGGCCAGGGCCCTCCCACTTGCAGAATGGATGATCACCGTCATTGCCTGGGTCCCACGAGATCTTGTTGGCCACATATTCCGGTGGACTGTTGCGGGCAGAGAGATCATCCTCTGGAGTCGCTTTGATGTTGGAGGTAGACACAATGGTGGCGAAGATGGAGGTGAGTGCTGGGAGAAGATGTCCTCGGAAGATCATTCTGCTATTCTGCAGTGGGCCAATTCTGAGGTGCCTGGTGGACGTCCACATGAGCGGAGTGAGAGGCAGGCTTCTGGTAAAGAGTAATGCAGTCTGGTCTAAAGACGAATTGGAGTCTCTGGTGGGAGATGTGAAATTGATCAATTACCCATGGCTGTGTAACAGTATTGAGCAATCAAGCGTTGACAATGAGCAGCTTTTCTTGCTGAATGTAACTCATATGTTTGCTGATCACCAACGGGTGCATCACCCTTCCGGGACAAACAATCAAGATTCCCCAGATGTTGGTGTTACCAGTTGCCAACATTCATGACTTCTCTTTCTGCCCGAGAAGGCTTTTAGATAGCACCCTTGACCTGGGCCATGATTTCCCAGGATTAGATGCCGTTTGCGTATACACTTTGCCAAATGCATCGGCATATGTGTGTTCTCCGCCACCCGGGATAAAGCAACCTGACATGAAAGAGCAGAGTTTGCAAGTAGCAACACTGAAGTGTCCTATGAACTTCATGGCCTGCGAAATGTGCCTCACAATGTAATTGATTGCTAAGATGATAGAAGGATCAACATCACGGTATGCACTTCTCGGAAGATGAGGCTTGCCGGGGAAGAGAGCAAAAGAATCTCACATATTTCCGAGATAGTACCGGGTCAAATGATTGAGTATCTAAGGCAGCAGGGATCAAGAATGTCCGTAATGCAACCTAACAGCTGTCAATCGTCATTCCTGCATGGGATGAATGCTTGTCTTGAGTGAGATCTTTCTGCATTCTTTTCTTCACAGACTTGAACAGCAAAGCGTGAACCAATCCGGGATCCCTGTAAGCCACGAATCTCAAGGTGGGAAGGAAGCCACATGGCCCAAGACCAGATTTAGAATGCAGCTGGCCGCGTACTCTGGCGCCTAGCGCTTACCCGCCCTTAAGGACCGGAAGGTGAGCCTCCCGCGCGCAGCCACACCCCACCCAGCCATCCGGTAGCAAGCTGCTCCGGTACTTGTCAGCGCTTAATTGTACCTATCAAATCTGAACGGATTAGCTCACTAGCGATATCAGCTCTGCAACAGCTGTCTACAGCCGCAATTAGGCGGGTTGTTGCTTGCTGCGCCCACCTGTCAGCGAGGCCTGTTTCTGACGAGGGCCTCAGCCGGAAGGAGCACGGGTTGTTCTTCCCGCTTCTAAAAAGCTTATTTTGAAGTTGGCAGAGCTGAGGCCAGGCCTTCTTCCGAGATTCCGTGGTCATCAGCCACAGTCTTTGTAAATCCAACCAGTGCAGAGTTGCAGTCACGATGCACAGTTGGTCGTCAACAGACCAAATGCCAGCGCAGCAGCAGGGCGATGAGGACGTAAATAAAAGACAGCCTGTTTCCTGTTTCAATGGATGTTTTGAGCCAAGAGATATTCATCCATCTACTACTCTGTCATCCAGCAGCATATCAACTAATTCGCTCTCCCTTCTGAGTCCTACTATTGACTGAAGCATACCTTCACAATGTATTTCACCCAGATACTGAAATCCCTCACCGTCTTGGCGGGAGTGACCATTGCTGCACCTGCCATTCCTCGATCCTACAGCATTCCCACAAGCGATGGCTTTCCCAACCCAAGCCCAGAACAACTGGCAATCATCCAGCAGAAGGCAGGCGGCCAGCTTCCCAATGGCCCTCCGCCACCAAAGCTTGCCAATAGCAGCTTGACCACCTTCCAGCTCATCGCCTTTAACGAGAACTTCGAGGTCGCCTTCTTCTCCTCGCTCATTGACAACATCACCAACAATGCACCGGGCTTCCAGCTGGACGATCAGAAGAAGAAAGCCGACCTGCTCTCAATCTTGGAAGCTGTCAAAGCTGTAAGACCCCTTTCCTGGCCTGCCACGCTGGTCCACATGACTGACATCACACACAGCAAGAGGAGCTGCATGCAATCAACGCAGAGAACGTCCTGAACAACTTCAAAGCCTTCGCCCCTCCACCGTGCTCGTACAAGTTCCCCACCACCGACCTCACCTCCGCCATCGACCTCGCCGAGACATTCACCGCCTTCGTGCTCGGCGTGCTGCAGGACGCGTCCCAGCTGCTGGCCACCAACGGCGATGCCGGCCCAGTCCGCGGCGTGGCGTCCGTGATCGGCCAGGAGGCCGAGCAGAATGGATTTTACAGGACCTACCTGGGCCTCAAGCCGAGCGAGAAGCCGTTCCTCACCACCTCGAATGCCGCGTTCGCCTTCAGCGTGCTCCAGACCTTCGTCGATAGCTGCCCGTTCGATGTGAACCAGATCAACATCCCAATATTCCCGGTCTTGAGTGTGCTCAGTGGTTCCGGTGGCCTGGATGTTGAGGCGAAGGACCAGTCGCTGGCCTTCGAGGCGGATCTGACCGGCGTTGAGGGTGCCGAGAAGTATTGCGGTGGACAGGGCGACGGGCTGTTTGTCACTTACCTGACGGGGCAGAACCTGCCTATCAGTGAGCCAGTCACAAAGGTCTCTTGGGACGGCAAGAAGATCAAGTTTGAGGCACAGTTCCCATTCTCGGCGAATGTCATGGAAGGTCTTTCTGTTGCAGCGTTGACGACCAAGGCGGATTTCGCCACGGCTGATGATGTTGCCACGGCCACTTTGGCTGCGCCCGGTTTGATCCAGGTGAATGACAAGCTGTGAAGAAGGGTGTTTGCTTTGATGGAGTTCCGGGACTGGACATCTGCATAAGGAGCGAGGTTCACGTTTGATACCATTTGCATCTGTTTGAGGTCTGTTTAGATAGACGTCTTTATTGGTTTCTTTATTGCATATTCTTTTAATACTTGAATACAACTTGTTAGCATCACCTTGGCCTTCTTGATTTGGATTGAACACTCACGCTCAAAGTCAGTCGCCCTTGAATCATCAGCCGAGGCCTGCCAGAGGACAAGCTCCATGAGCAGAGAAGTGCTGAGCCCCTGCTCGGGACGTCTATTCCGGGTGTCTCCGGAACCCCAAAAACTGACCTCTTGTGCTCCGGTCGAGAATTGAACCTGCGGATCCGCAGATTGCTTAGTCCGGACAAGCTGACTTATATCGTCAGTGGACGGAGCTATAACCCGCAGCTATCGTACGACTAAAAAAGCCACAACCGGCCTATCCGCCCGGCCGATCCTCACTGCCATGTCTCCGAGGGCTAACCCTGCATTGGACGAACTTACCCCAGATTCTGACCCTGGACCACTGCCTTGGCAACCCCTTGTCAACTATGCTCTAGATGCAGCTGCCGGAGTCATGCTTTCTTCGGTGTTTAAGTTGTCTTCTCTAGTTCCTGACGTATTGGGACCTCTGGGACAGACCAGCTTGAGGTCATTGGAATTCTCTCAGTACAGAAATCTCTTGCCTGCTGCTGTGTATCCATTGATGATGAAATCGTTGATGCCGATTTGAGAGCCGTTGCAACAGACTCCGGGGTTCCAGCGGTGCCTGTTGGCAGCAAGCTGACGTCGTCCAGGACCAGTCCCTGAGAACGATCCCCGCATTCTAGGCCCTCGACCTCAATCGACTAGTAGACGTTGAGAGCGGTTTCAAGAGGGGGCTTGTCGGTAGTTAGAGTTCCCCTAGCCTACCTGACCACCGCTGGGAACTAGAAGCCAGCCGGTCAAGGGGGACTGGATCCTTACCGGACTCGCGGATCACTTGCTTTCACGACTCTCCGCCGGCAGGTGACCAATGGCATGTCTCGAGGCCATCCAGCCCATGCAAGCTTCGCCTCTTGTCAAACTCAATGTGTGGAGGAGCATGACGAGAGCCCTGAAGGTTCAATGGCACCCGATCGTATCTGACATGAGGTAGGGTGGTGGTCTCAGGCCTGGAAGTTTCCGAATCCCGAGCTGCTGGGCCTTCTCATATAGAGAGCTCCGGGCTCTCGAAGACGCTCCTTCTTGGTAACAATGCTGCCCAACGTGGACATTTTTGCCTGTAAATCTTGCCCAACACACAGAAGTCAGATCTCGCCTCCCACTCCCGCAATCATGCCTGGACGGAAAACCTCGAAGCCCGATATCGAAGAGTCCCGTTTCGATTATCACGATGAAATAGGCGCGACGCTGCAAGAGGCTAGGACAACTGGTGCCGTCTCTATATCGGCGGACTTATTCGAGAAGCTTTATCTTGCTCCCAAGACGGACGTCAGCGGCCAGTTGAGGAGAACTTTTGGCAATCCAACTCCCATGTACGTTGCCTTGGCTGCTGGATATAAAGCTCCTCCTCTCCCAAAATATTACTCGAGCATGTGTAGCTGATCCTATCAATGGAACAGTGGTCTCGTAGGATTCCTGCTCGCTTTGACTCCCCTATCATGCGATCTCATGCAATGGCGAGGAGCTCCTAGCAGTGGCGCCAGCGGGATGTAAGTCCTTGCTGAGCCGGAGTAACACTGTAGCTGTTGACGATGTTGACTCCCCCCAGACCAGAGTTCTTTTTCTTTGGGGGCCTGCTCCAATTTACCACAGGGCTTCTCGAGTTCGTGCTCGGAAACACCTTCCCGTCCGTCGTGTTCTGTACATTCGGCGCGTTCTTCTTGTCTCTTGGAGGAACTCTCAACCCATCCTTCGCCGCGTTCTCCTCGTTTGCTCCGGCCGGGCAGGCTGCATCTGTTGGACTGACTACACAGGCCTTCAACGCCGGATTCGGTAAGCTGCCACCGTGATCATTCCCGAATAGCTCGGGTCGTTGTCTCGTGTGCTCGCGTCGAGGTTCTGGGGTGTTGACGTGTCTTCGTGTCCGCATAGGTTTCTTCCTTATCTTTATGGGAGTCGTGTCGTTCATCTTCTTCGTATGCGCATTTCGCACGAACGTCTGCTTCGTGGTCATCTTCTTGACACTAGTTCTCACCTTCGCCTTGTTGACTGTAGCGTATTGGCTGCTTGCCGAGGACTTCACAGGGAATGCCTCGACAGCCAATGATTTTGTCATTGTAAGTTGTCATAATGTGCCCATACAGTCCGAAGAATGCGAGATAGTTGACAATTACCAGGCTGGTGGAGCATGCGCTTTCGTTTGCTGTGCGGCAGGCTGGTGGATACTCTTCGCCATTGTCCTCGAGTCTGTTGATTTCCCTTTCCAACTACCAGTCGGTGATTTAAGTCGGCTAGTCAAGCCCAGGAGCAAGCCTGTACCTTCCCATGTGCGCAATGGAGAGGTCTAATTGCAGCAGGTCATACTTGGCTCGAGGTCGCGGAACATGGTGGAAGCTCCCAGAGTGTAGGCCGGGAGCCATTGGAAGATCTCATAGGTACCTAGGTACTTGTGTAGTGTAAATTGAGAAACACACACCGTACTTTCGAGTGACTGAGCGGAATGTGCTGTGTACTATAACAATCCGAATGATGCTACCTGCTACGGGCTCACCGTGTTGCAAGTCAGTGGTGGTGCTTTCTATTCCTTGGTATACAAGCTATCTCGTACACAGGCCACTCTGCTTCTGAACTTCCCTAACTGCCTACCTAGGTACCTACCTATTTTCTCTTTACTACCTAGGCACGTGAGGGCCGGTTCAGACTTGACAGAGAAAGTGCAACGGCATCCAAAAGGTCCGTCAGCCTCTCGCATCCTGAAACGGACTGCTCCTGCCTCACACGGCTTTCCTCTTGTTTTCGGCCCTGGTTTCCCACGGCGACAAGACTGAGAAAGCACCCTCTGACTGCCTGTTTTACGGCGACTTTCACTTTCTCCGGAGCCGTAGAAAAGCCTTCCTTCTCCATCTTACATTATCACTCAGCTACTCTTCCCTTCCCTTGCCTTCTTCAGACAACTTGACCAACTGTCCCGGGCCAACAACTTTTCCCTTCCTTTCTCACAACGTCAACTTCTCTCGCAACAAACCCAGTCCTCACATCCCTCTCGGACACTCAATACCTCTTCCCATTCTACTCAATTGTGCATTCCTCCAGCAACACAAATTCGAGAAACATCATTGTGTGCTTGCCGAAGCCTTCGGTCTTCGAATTCGGCAACTACAGCCATTCGTCCACCGGTATCAGCTCACCAAGGGGCACATGATACTTACATCGTGAGTCACTCAGTTCAGTATTTCATCTGTATCTGTGTCTTTCAGCCTGTTCCCGTTTCCTCCACTCTTCACGCACCTTTCAATATCCTTTCCTGCCCCTTTCAAACCAACCGTTTTCGATAGTGGTTACTTCCACGAACAGCACCAAGATTTGGGCATCTAAGGAGTCTGAGAGCATCTCTCCTTGTAGTCTTGGTCAGAGAACTTGCCTGAAGCTTTGATTCCCAGCCTGCTTCCTTCCAGACACCTCAAGTGCTCACAGCTCTCTCTTCAGTCGTCAGACATAACTTTACCCCATATTCTATCGTGCCCCAGCCCGTTCAAACGTTGACAGTTCACAGCAACCAAAATAACCCTTGAAAAGTATTGCAAAATATCAGCACTAAGTACAACGATACTCGCGACCCCACAACGCCATGTCGCAAAGAAGTGGTGGTGGATCCCAGAGAGGGTTCGACGGGTCTCGAGGAGGTCATGCAAGTAGACAGCCTCCAAGCAGCGCCTCAGGATCGCAGAGGGGCGTTCAGGGACCACCTCCTGTTGGGACAGTCGAAGGCTTACTCTACAAGTACATGATTCCTTACACGGCTTTGGAAGCATCATCATGGCTAATGTTGTTCATCATAACCAGACATCCAGAGGATCCAACCTCAACGCTCAACCGCGAGGTCTTGCGTTTGGAAAATGAGTACCAGAATCTTCCGAATATCAACAACCTTTCTCTAGCTCCAGAGTGCTTCCCGGCTCGACCTGGATTCGGCAAGAGGGGCAAATCTGTCATCATCTGGGCCAATTACTTCCAGCTACTGGTTGACCCAAGGCTCGTGCTTTTCCAGTACAACATTGAGATTGAGCCTCAAGCCGTGGGAAGGAAGCGAACCCGCATCATGGAGCTGTTTCTGCAACGGCCTGAGTCTGTCGCGCGTGCCGACAGCATTTGCAGCGACTTCAAGTCAACGCTGTTTTCACGCGCGCCTCTCGACGACGACTTTACTACATGCCATATCGTATACCGGTCCGAGCTCGAGACTGAACCTGGACCGCGTGCCACAGCCTACAAAGTGAGGCTGCAGCACACGAAAACACTACCGGTCCGACGCCTCCTTGAGTTCGTAACGACCACTGACTTGTCGGCTGCCTTCGAAGAAAAGAATTCCCTGATCCAGGCGTTCAATGTCTTCTTGAACCATTTTGCCAAGTCTCAAGGCAACCTGGTCACCATCGGCAGCAAGACCTTCCCAAAGGACGCAGTTGGTCAAGATCTGGGCGGTGGCCTGACAGCTATCCGTGGTTTCTTCTCCAGCGTTCGAGCTGCTACAGGGCGGGTTTTAGTCAACGTGAACGTCTGCTACAGTGCGTTCTATCGTCCCGGGACATTAGCAGGGCTCATGATAGCACACGGACTACAGGACAGGTACCGACTGCAGCAATTCCTCAGAGGAGCCCGGGTGAAGATCAACCACACCAGACCCCTCCGCATCAAAACGATCTTAGCACTGGCCTCTCCAAGCGATGGGAAAGGTTCGAATCAATTGCGACCAAAAGTACCAGAATTTGGAGCGGGTCCGAAAGAAGTGCAATTCTGGTTCCAAAAGCAGCAACGATACGTGACCATTTATGAGTTCTTTTACAAATGTAAGACCTCATCCCTTTCTGACATGAGTGCAGCGGGAACTAATGTATCGCAATCCAAGCCTACGGTATTCGCATAGAGAATGAGAAGTTACCTGTGGTCAATGTCGACTCAAAGGCCAGTCCTGTCTACCTGCCGCCACAGGTGTGCGAGGTCATGCCTGGACAGAAGGCTGGGGTTAGGCTCAGTGCAGACCAAACGAGCAAAATGATCAAATACGCAATCAGAAAGCCATCACCGGCTCAAAATGCTTTGTCCATTGCTCAGGAAGGACTTGCAATGGTTGGGATGTCACGAGATACCAACCCTCTACTGGTAAGAAGTCCCCGGCAACTCCATGCAGTAGTTCTAGTCTGCTAACCGTAGTCACTCGACGTAGGATCATTTCCACGTTAAATTCAACTCGAATTTTACAAGTACCCCAGCCCGTATCCTTCCCAAGCCCCGAATCGCATATGGAAACAAGAAATTGGCCAAAGTGGATTCTTCCGCTACCTGGAGCCTTCAAGGCTTCACGATGAGTCGGCCTGCAACAATACCCGCGGGAACTTGGGGCTCGCTGTATCTTACCATGATTGGGTCTTCTGGGGCCTTTCAGGCTGAAGGTCCTTTTCAGTCTGCGATAGCAGCCTTCCAGAACTCACTGCAAAAGCAAGGTATCAAGATTGGCCAAGGCCAAGGCAGCCGGCGGCTCCACATGAACAACGAGGAAGATCCCGCCTTGGAGACAGTATTGAAAACGGTCTCAGAGAAGGGATTGGATATGCTGCTCATCATCATGCCGGCCAAGAATACGGCTCTCTTCAGTAAGCACAAGTTTTCTCCCATTCCCTACTCTGGAGGAGTTTGGTATACACTACTCCGAGGTGTATGACAGTCTCTAACAAAGTTTAGGCCGGATCAAATACCTTTGCGATATCAAATTCGGAATCACGAACATCTGCTGTATCGGCAAGAATCTCTTGGAATCCCGCGGTCGACCACAGTATTTCGGAAACATAGGGCTGAAGCTCAACCTCAAGGGTGGAGGCGACAATCAGCTTGTGGACCCATCGAATCTTCATTGCGCTTCTCGAGAGGATACGATGGTCGTGGGTGTTGACGTGACACATCCAGGCCCAAACTCAAGCATTCGGGCGCCCAGCATTGTTGCTATGACTGCCAACATTCAACCCAGCCAGGGCCAATACGTCGCTGTGTCCCGTGTTCAGGAGCGAGGACAAGAAATATCTGATCTCGGTGATATGTCGAAGGATCTTCTTCGTTCTTGGAAGACCGTGGGCAAGCACGCCAGGTTTCCCAAAAACATACTCATAATTCGGGACGGCGTATCTGAGGGCCAGTACCAAATGGTCAAAGACCGCGAGCTGGCCCTTCAACGAAAGGCCTGCGAGGAGATGTATGACCCTGTGGGCCAGGAACGCCCGCGAATCACTATCGTCATAGAGACCAAGCGTCACCACACGCGTTTCGGACCAACAACAAAGGAGACGGCCGACGGAAATGGCAACTGTCTTGCTGGAACTGTCACCGACCGTGGAATCACCGAGGTCGGCCAGTGGGACTTCTTTCTTCGTAAGTCTGCACTTCATTCCTCGTTGCATGTTTGAATTTGTCAAGATATACTCACATAGATCCACAGAGGTTCATTCAGCGATTCAGGGGGCAGCTCGTCCTGCTCACTACATCGTCGTCCACGACGAGATCTTTCGTAGTACTCGCCCTGCTCCAGGCTACACCGCTGCGGACACTCTGGAGGACGTTATTCAGAGCCTACACTACACATTTGGGCGATGCTCGAGGGCCGTGTCTCTGTGCACTCCGAGTTACTACGCTCACCTCGTCTGCGAGCGTAGTCGCCTTTACCTTAGCAGCTTGTTCGACCCATCCGCGCATTCTGACACAGCTTCCATGATGACTGATCTGGATCAGGAGGCTGACGATCGACTCCATGCTCAACTTCAAGAGCGAATCACCCCTCATCCCAAAGTGAGGGATACGATGTATTATATCTAGTTGGCGCATGGCGTCATGATGGCGAGGAACCGCCACGGGGAATTTGATAGATGACGGACGATTGACGGAGACTCCACTAAAGTCCCCCAGTCTTGGCTCTCATGCCTGTGTACTTTACCTGGAATTCTCCTCTCAACCACAATAAATGACATAGTATATCTTATTTCAGTGCTTCATGCGTGACATCTGTGAGTGTGTTTCATTACAAAAACAGTACGGTTGAGAAACTGAGGTATAAGGCATACTACCTTGGTATCTGGAATTTTGTCCGACAGAGGCTACTCCCGGTTCATTTCCCTTTGGCTGGGCCGCGATGAAGGAGCCATCCTGCATACAAAGTCCGCTGGGAACGCTTCATACGCTAGATTCAAACTCGTGCCATGATTTCTGTCATTTAGTGTTAAGATCATCGTCCTTCCCCGCCTATCATTCTCTTTGCCGTTGCGATCCGGCCCGCTCGGTTGCCGGGCATGCGGCTCATTTCGTTCTAAAGTTCTAACTCTATTCGCGCGGTGGATCTATCTTGTATGTTTATAGTTAGCATTGAATGCGCTCCTTGGATTTTGGATCATCTCCGTTAACCTGACCGGATAGTCCGAGGAAGATGGGCCGAAAATGTGGCATACCCGGATGAATGACTATCACCCTCCCGGCCTCGTCTACATCCACCGGGCGCCACCTGCTGGTGGTTCCCTGAAAGCGATGGCACGGAGTACGTATCCAAGGAAATTAACGAAGCTATCGCCAGGCCTGTCACTATGACTCGAAAGGCATTGCCTCGGATCATCTACACAAAGCGCTGGTTCTGGCTCGAGACAGTCACATAGATCACCGAAATGTGACACCTCACGAGCAGACGAATAGGCAGGTTGTAAGGTTGACACGTCATATATAGGAAGCCAGAATGGGAGCTCGTAATGCCCGCGGAAGGTGAGGAAGTCCAGTCAGGCATCTACGTGCTTGATCTTACTCATGCCTCCATCGACGACAATCTCCTGCCCTGTTACGAAACCAGCGCCCATGAGCCACTCGATCGTCTCCGCGACATCCTCGCCATAGCCAATGCGACCCGTTGGGTGCTTTCGATGCCGCTCGGCGGGGACTCCCTTTGCCCACCACTGGGAGCCGTCGATTTCATCCGCCTTCTTGTTTTCGTGCTCAACATAGATGTAGCCGGGGAGAATGGCATTGACCCTAATTCCCCACTGAGCGCCCGAGATAGCCATGGCCTGAGTGAGCCCCAGGACTCCGCCCTTTGACGCTGCGTATCCTTCGCAATTGGGTTCTGACTGGCGAGCCCGGAACGAGGCGATGTTGATAATACTGGGGCCCTGCTTGGCACGGGCCGAAAAGCCGCCCCGTTGGTTTTCCGTGAGTTGGTCTGCAGCTGCATGGGCAGCCTCTGGTCTGATAACGGAATCCACGTGCTCCTTGCGCCCGTCGTCCTTGATTGTCATGTATGGTATGCAGGCCTGGCTGACGAGAAAGGGCGCGGTGAGGTTGGTCGCCATGTAAGCCTGCCATTCGTCCAAAACCGAGGGGTCTGCCATGCTGCGCCCCTGGCTAAACTGGGCTCTCGCTATGCCGGCATTGTTGATCAGCACGTCGATTCGCCCGCCAAAGAAGTCAGCCGCGTCCTTGATCGTTGATATGATTGCTGAAGGGTCCCGCAGATCGCAAGTGCCGTGGCCGACAGCAATTGGGGCCTTGTGGCCGTTGACCTGGCCAATATCAATTGGGGACTTGGTTCCGTTGGTGGTGCCGTTGACCTGGACGCTCAATGCTCCTGGAATATGCGTGTTCGCCGTGTAAGAAAGCTCCTCGGTGTCAATGTCGATCAGGAACAGCCTGTGGCCCAAAAGCGCTAGATGGCGAGCAGTTGCACGTCCAATTCCCCGAGCGGCCCCCGTGATGACGATGTTCTTCTTCTCCGACATGTCGGCTTGGCGTTTCGAGGTGTGGGTTGGATGCCGCGAAATTTTTTGGTTTTCACAGATTCAAGCTCGTGCACGCTCATTTATGGTCCACGGTTTCTCCGGAGACAACACAATCAAGTGTCCAGGTGATGCGCAAATCAGCCTTAATAACAGCCTAAAGAAGGTTCCGTCTGCGAGAGGAGCAACCTGCATCCTACGTCACACAGAAGACGGCCAGCCGGACCTCAAACTCCGCGTTGACCACAAAGGAACTAGCGCCGCGAACACGGATTGCTATACCGACGCAGCGCGTCAAATAGCGACTTGTATTATTCAGGATGCCAATATATTGTGCATGGGCATACACTCCCCTAGCTATCACTATAAATAGCCCCCTGCAAAGCAACATCCCCAATACAGATATGAGGAGCGCCACTTCTGTCCAGCATTAGATGTTTATACAGGCCTGGTGGTGAGGGCAGGGGTATAGAGATCTGCCCAAATCTCTCTGCCGCCGGTATAACCCTCACAGAAGATTAATAAAGTACAAGTAGTCTATATCCCTTGTGTTCTCCAACAAAGAATTGACAGACTGGAATTATTGAGAACCATGGGTGCCGCCAGCCAGATTCCCTCCCGAATTCCAAGAATATTATCACCAGGCTAACAAAAGTATCCGCAACCCTAACGCCTTCAATGTTGGTAGTTGATGGCGACGCGACTCTCAACTGCGATTTAAAATCCTCTTGAAAAAGCTTTTCTTCGTTTTCGGTGGCTCGATACCCAGGTCTGCCAAGTCGGACCTGTGGCGGCTGTCTTCTCGCTCCCTGATGTCTCGTTTGCGCTTGCGGTCGGCGCGTATGACCTTGTAGAAGGCCTCTTCGACGTTGGTCCGGGTCTTGGCACTGGTCTCGATGAAGCCGCAGCCCAGCTTCTTGGCCAGCATCCTCCCCTCGCTGATGCCCACGGTCCTCTTGTGGTCCAGATCTGACTTGTTGCCGACCAGGACGATGAGGGTGGCGTCGAAGCCACCAGGCGCGGCGCACTTCTCCTTGGTGCTCAGGACTTGCTCGAACACCTTCTGCACGGCTTCGAAACTGGGCCGATATGTGACGCTGTAGACGATGAGGAAGAGCTCGCTGTCACGTATCCATTGTTCCCGCAGCGCGGTGAACTCTTCCTGCCCTGCCGTGTCGAGGATCTCCAGCAAGCACGCTTCGTCATCGACGACGCACTGTCTCCTGTAGGAGTCCTCTAGTGTGGGGTCGTACTCCTCAACGAAATGTTGGTGCGACATCTACATCCATGAGCAAAGATGGCCTACACTCGAGGGGAGCTCGCGCGATCGGGGACTTACTTGGATGGTCAGGGAGGTTTTGCCAACGCCGCCCTCGCCGAGGACGGCTATCTTGACCATGGACATCTTGTTCGCCATGATTGATCGATCGCACCGATGCTCGGGGGCCCTATAACAGACTCTGACTGGGTTTGGCGCATGAGTAGTGGTGACAGGCAGGGGAATGTTACCGCAGCATCTAGTTGCAGAAAAGAAACAGAGAGCGAAGGATTCATTTCTGCACGCTCGGAATTAGCCCCTGATCCTCGCAGGGCCGGGGACGCGGTGGGCGGTTCCAGCCAATCGCTTATGGACCTGTTGATCAGTATGGAGGTTCGCAAATCTCCTGTTGCTAGCTGTGATCAGTAATTTCTGGGTCTCGATTTGGACCCTGGGGCGGACCGTCCCCTCGGGACAAAAACTGGGGCGGCCACGTGCCATCCCCTATTCCGTGGAACTGAAACTTTCACTTGTGCATTGAACAGGAAGCAGATTTGCCTCTTGTGGTCAAGCTTGGTGAGATATAGTTGTTGGCGTCATGCTAGTCATCGGTGGGTTCCAACTTTATTATCAAAATCGAATATGCTCAAGTGCTACCCTGCAGGATCGACAGGATTCACCCAGGACGGGGAAATTCTTCACCACTCGGCCTCTGGATGTTTTCACATGTCTGGATTACAAATATGGCCCAGAGTCTAGAGTCTTTCGCTTCAGAGATCACTTTTACGTATTCCGAACCTTTCGCAATAAAAGGCGACAAGCATTGGACGTTCAGTGCTGTGGGGACTTTGCCCAATTTATCCGGATCAACCGGGCATCCGCAGGTCAATTATCACACGAATCACGACTTACCATTCTCTCTACATTTGTAATAAATGCAATCGATTGTGCCTGGTGTGGAACCCGAGCTCGGTTGCTTTCTCAAAATGGCCCGTGGACTTCAGTTCTTGAACAAGCCATGTGATGGAGATCTTCATATTTTGCAGATCCACTTTGGAATGCACAATACTTTGACCAGAATTACATATGCTTAGCATTGGAGGGTGAACTGCTCTGGCCATCCTGTCAAACTTGCTTGACTTTAAGGTAAGCATAATGAAAACGTTCTTTGAAAAATCAAATGAAACTGATATCTGCACATCTCCGTCAAAGTGAATTCGGAGAGTGTGCTTGAAATAGGCCGGCATTGAAATTTGAATTGTGAAATTTAATGACGTGGTAGCTCGCGGAAGAGACGGTATTCACTCCGACAATGCATATCAGACAATGCATATCAGCGGCTTGTGTAGATCTCTTTCGGGGCCGGAATCCCGGCAGAACCTGGTAAGGCAGACCAAAGCAATGACAATTACTCTTATTCTCCTTGATCCTCCATCAAGGGTCCAGAATAACAAGGCTAAGTGGGCCATGAAGAAGATCTAGGTCGGATCCGAGGCAGACGATGAAGGATAAGTCGTGCATAAGCCAGGAATCAGGGTACAAATGAGACGTCTAGAGCCTTCCATGGAATGGGGCATATGACGGACACCGGTCACCCTAAACCGATGCGAACTGCTTAAATGAGTTAAAAATGCCCAGCATTGACTCAAAGGTTTCTCCACTGAGCAATTCATACACGGTGCCAAGTTTGCACGGTCAAACTCACTTACAGACAACTATAAGTACTCTAGGGTACACTGCCCTCATCAACCCCATTGTTTTGAACGTACTTTACTTTGAGTCGAGATTCAGCATCCTGCTATTATCTCATGAACGTTATATCACTGTCACACTTCCCTTTGAGTCCTTATGTATCTGCATGATTTGGGTTCTGGGATTTTTCTAATCAAATGTGTTTGTATTTGATCAGAATTTAGAATGATAATGAGGGCCAAGGTTTCTCCAGTGTATTAACTATTTTCTTTTCAGTAAGGACCGTGCTTGCCCGCATCTACCATTACGGTAAAACAATCCTGTTGAGTGTGGGCCTTGGAAACACTATACATATAATTTGGTGTGGAAACCTAGGTACGTGAACCAGACTGAAAAGTACCTAGCCATTACAGCTTTATGGAAATCAGACATTCGCACCTCTAAAGACGGAGGGTACACCGGTACACAACTCCCTCGCCGATAGCAATAGTTCACATACCCAGACCTAATGTCCCAGACCAAATATCCCAGACCAAATATCCCAGACCAAATATCCAAACCAAATATCCTAGACCCAATACCCATGTGGGTATGTCAACGTCAATTGGTGAATTGGTGAGTCAGCTTTGGGTGTGCAAATCTCTATGGCATGGATGAATCCAAGCAATGTCCCGATGTACCCTCCCTTTTTGCAGATGTGAATCTCTGACTCCCATGGGAGGCAGAAGCACTAATTTTCAGAACGCCACATTAACTGCACCCCCAATGTGGATATGTGACAATCACTGAAGTCCCACCGCAGCATAGTTGCATCCACTATTCATCAAATCATGTCACCCACCGTGATACTACTCTATTAGTACATTCAGCCCCTGTTTACAAACAAAGATTTCCTGAGATAATTGGCCAGCTTTGAGTTACAAGGGAAGAAATTGAGACACTTAACAGTTAGGCCACCTCTTTGAAGATGAATATGCACAATACTGCCACCTCATCAAGTATGAAGTGTACAACGGATTCTAAGGCATGCGTAGATACTTACAGATTATGACTATGCATACTGTCAGCTCTGCTTGCACAAATAGCCAATATCTTAGTTTTTAGATTATCATTGTATACTCCGAGAAGTGGCACGAAAACGAAAACCATGGCAAACAACATTATCAAAGTTTCCCCGTCGGCACTCATCATGGCGTATTCAGGCGCAGGAATAGTTTCAACTAGAGCTATGGACTGTGCCTCACACTGACCCAAGCCTATCGAGAGACATCGTATGATCGATCAACAGTATCCAGAGCTGGTGTGGCATTACAATCTCGGGTGACCCTGCCAACACCACTTCTCCTCTATGGCTCGGGCCTTCCGATACTCTGATGAGGATCTCTTCATCAACTGGGCCCTTCCAATGATTAATTTGGAGATTCTAATTGACGAACTTGAGGGACTAATGGGTGAACGTTTGAGGGGTGATTTTCTCCCGGCATTGATCAACAAAGAGTTCGAGACTCTGACTGTTCCACAGTTCATTTCTGTCAAGTTCACTGTTTGCTTTGAAACTGCGATTATTATAACGAGCATTCTGACTTTCAGACAAGATCCACCGTCGCCCACAGCTCAGAGGACCACATATGCATGTAGGATGTCTCGCTGCATGTGACTCCACTGCCGTTGCACACCGAGTGGGCTGTGACTGCCTGAGTATGCATAGAAAATACACCAGCAAGTGTCTTCAGGCCTTCATCGCGTTGTTGCAGATGTTACGTTGCAATAGATGACATTTTATAGTTTGAAATGAATGACCATGGCCTAGTCTGTTTGAGACGCATTTGCTTGAGCAGTGGGGACGAGATGCACAAAGCTGTGCCTGATTGCGGCGTTGGAACTGTTCCCCTCTCGCTTGACTCAATCACAAGGACTGGTTGAAAGTCCGTTGACACTCGCACTACAATGACTATAATAGTAGCATAGATAGTAACAAGCCACAGTCACAGCCCATGTGCGATGCTGTCGTGGTTGTTGAACTCAGAGGTGTTGGGTAGAAGAGGACAGGGATCGGAGTTGTAATTAGAGTGGCTGCGTCGGAGAAGCAAGGTGAGCCCGACACAGCATTGAATCAGCTGTCTCGAATCCAAGACAGCGATATTAGACAGGACGATTCACGGTTTCATCAGAGACAAAAAGAACGGGTTTGCATATATTCTGCAGGACGGCCAAGTGGGAGTGGTACAAGACTGTGCCCAAGGGTTTGGAGTTGGGGTCGCTGGGCGGCAATGTCGCTGTTGCATCCCGAGGCCACGGTAATTGCCCAGCAGGTGGTGGTGTGCTCGTGTGGTAGCTCGACGGGTCGACGGCTCGGGGATTTGCTGCCGAAGGACGAGTGCCCCTAAGGTGCGGTTGCTGCACGAGACGGACTACCTGACTGGGTGGCAAGACGGGACTAGCCTGACAGCCCCATTCTGGGCACTTGGCAGTACCTGAAGCAGCTCATGGTTCACGAGCTGTTGCCAAACTCAATCGGAACCGACGGGGCAGGGCTGAACATGTGAGCTTGTGAAGCTTCTGTCTGCCCCTCAGGGAACTCGACACACCGTATCCACGGGCTCGCGAATTGCACTCGAAGTGCCCAACTCGGACACAGACGGCACTGTCTGGGGCTGTGAGACGATGTTGACATTACAGTAGCGTGTCATCAGCCACAATGGGGCAGCTGTCCTCTGCATCTTGGCAACGCGATGAGGGGGAAGTGGAAACGGAGAAGACGGGACAGCAAGGCGGATGGAGGGGTAACATGCGTGACCGAAAAACTTTGGACTTTAATTATCTGATAGTTGAAAGCTTGTCCAAGTGACTGTGACTCCGGGGCAAGCTTCCAGTGCAACGCAATGCACGCAATCAATCGGGCTGTTCCTGTTCTAGATTGTATCTATCCCGTATTGCTTGTTGGCTTGGTCAGGGCAGACTGGAATCCCCCCATCCCCACCTCCAAATTGCTCGCCCTTGGTGATTTCGTCGTTGGGGGAACAGATACTAACCACCAACAGCAGCATCGCAAAGCGAATCATGTCCCGTGCAATACGTCTTGGTGACGAAGGACAACCCTCACCAAAGTGGCTGAGTCCTTGGAAAACTGCCTGGTCTTCCTAGGTACTGGTGCAAAATGCAGACACAGACAAACCAGCTCGCCGGGTGTCCGTCGGTGTAGCGATACCCGTCCCCTGACTATTCCCTGTTAGTACTCCTTCATCGAAGATCTGACTTCGATCGCCTTGGTGGGCCACAAATAGAGTGGAAGCAGCGGGTTTCATGTGCCTCGGCAGGGATTGAACACCGTTCAGGTGGCCCGTAATCTGGCTGACACTAACAGTCATCGTCAAAAGGGGGGTACAGGCTACCCGGCTAACAGAACAGACGGCCAGAGGACCAAGTTGTCCCCGCTAGCTCCGTCTTCCCCCTGGTAACGAACCTTGGAACCTTAGCTAGGTATGTAGGTACAGTGCTCTGCTTGTGGTGTAGGTACGCACAAACGGCAGGTGTGACGTTGTTGGCCGTGCCGCTGGTCTGGCGCTCTCAGCTCTGGGTTCTGGTGCTAAAGCCACCTCCTTCTCTCTGGCGACGGGAGCATTCTTGTCCCCCAAACCCATTCCTCCCGCCCCGTCGTGTGTTCCTCTCCGTCATCCGCAGAACCCACCCTCCTCTCCTGCTCCCTCCTTCCTTCTCGCACTGCCATGGCGAGGCCTTGAGGCGAATTGAAACAATCCAAGCCCTACACGCCTTGATGGTCGGAGTCAGCGGCAGCCAGATCTGACGCAGATGCGGATGCACACGCGGGCCACGCAGATGCACCACGCAGCCAACAGGCCTGGACCAAGCCCCGACCCAGACCGTCCCATCTCGCTCTGTCTTTGCCCAAAACTGGTCAGATAGATGTCTTGAAATTGCCCAATTTATTGCTCCACTGCTTCTCTGGTCTGTGCTACCAGCTGTTGAAGACACGCAATTGGAACCCATCATCAGGTAAGCAGGTCAAAGCCTCAAACCCTCCCCCTGGGCCACCTCGCGACCACCACCATGTCATGGCCCTTCACTCGTCACTGACAGCAGCAGATATCATGCAGTAGAATCCAAAATTCGACCTCGTCCACCACAGATATCCCATACGAATCAAGACCCCAAGTAATCCACCTCTACCACCTCCTCACCGTCGGCTTCGAGATTAATACCGCAATCCCGAAGCTTCCCCCACCTTTGACGTCAAGACCGGTTCTCCCTGGAGCTATCCCTGTACGTCACTCCTGACGAGGACATCACCCAACTACTAGCCACTACACACTCGAGAGACGACGGAATTCCCATTCCATCCTCCTCGAACGCAGCCGCTTTAACGAATATTTCGAGTGTTGAATATGGTCAGCATCATACCACAACGTCTGAAATCATCATCACGCTTGAATACCGGCTCAGCCGCAAATAGTCGTAACGCCAGCCCAATGAGGAATAAAGGAGATTCAGCAAGCCCTGAGGGGCGCAGGGAGACGGGGTTGATGCTCAATACTGTAATTTTGAAGGTACAGAATGCGCATCGCAGGCTCCCTTCTGCTACCCGCACTTTGCACACGTCTAATACTCGCATTCTAGGCACGAAATCTCGCCGCCGCGGATCGAAGTGGTACCTCAGACCCAGTAAGTCTGATTCTTCTCTCCCTGGACAATAGAAAGAAGGACGCACACTGACCTTGGCCCGCAGTACCTTGTCTTAACCCTTGGTGAGAACAGGCACCAAACCCATGCCGTATCCAAGACGCTCAACCCGCACTGGAACGAGCAATGCGAATTCCACGTGAACGAGACACGACATCTGCTCCTGGATATCATCTGCTGGGACAAGGATAGATTTGGAAAGGACTACCTTGGCGAATTTGACCTTGCTCTCGAGGAGATATTTGCCGATGGCCACTACGAGCAGGAGCCCAAATGGTTTCCTCTGAAGAGCAAGAGGACGGGCAAGAAAGCTACAAAAGTCTCTGGCGAGGTCCTTTTGCAATTTACTCTTTACGATGCCACGAACGCAAATGCCACCGACTCCGAAATCGCTGCCAAGTTCACAGCTCTCACCAACGCGGTTCCTGAGGCCGATCCCACGTCTAAGAACCCAACGCCTTCCCGCACACCAGTCCTGGCTCCCACTAAGCCGAGTACTTCCCCGTCCCCGCCCATCAGCCGAAGGCCAACAGAAGATGTCAGCGACGACGACGACGCTGAATATGACATTTACGATGACGAAACACCCGAGGAGGAAGACCCATCGAAGCCCGAGAGTGCCGAGAAGCGCAAACGGCGGCTCCGAATCAAGGGCTTGAAGCGCAAGAAGCGCGACAACCCTTATGAGTTCACCAATGGAGACCGCAACGACGTAGTCGGTATTATTTTCCTAGAGGTCGTCAAGATCACCGATCTTCCTCCGGAATCGAACTTCACGAAGACCGGTTTCGATATGGATCCTTTCGTGGTCGCGTCTCTGGGTAAGAAGACATACCGGACCAAGGTCGTGCGACACAACTTGAACCCAGTCTTCAACGAGAAGATGATATTCAACGTTCTCGGCCACGAGCAGAGCTACTCTTTTGCCTTCACCGTTATAGATCGGGATCGCTACACTGGCAACGACTTCATTGCATCCACGTCTCTTCCTCTCAAGGACCTCATGGAAACGGCCCCTACTGCCGATCCGGAAACTGGTCTTTACAGGCTCAGAGAGCTACCTGAGTATGTACAGCCGGACAGCTCCTCGCAGAAGTCTCGTTTTAAGAGGCTGGGCATGTCACGGTCAAACTCTCAGCAGAGCCTAGCGAAATCTGCACGGCCAGCTCTAAGCAAAAATCCTTCCACAATGTCCCAGGCCCCTTCCGTACCGGGCGACGGCGCGGTGGAAACAACACAGCTACCTGTTCCAAATCCTGGACTTTTGGCACCCGTCGACCCAACTGCTACTGGGCCCGGGGTAGAGGCCGCTGCAGATGGCGAAGACCCTGACTTCGTACTGTTCGACGTACCGTTGAAGATGAAGAACCTGGAGAAGTGGGAGGCAAAGCACAACCCAGTGCTTACTCTCAGGGCCAAATACATGCCCTACCCAGCTTTGCGACAACAATTCTGGAGATCTATGCTGAAGCAGTATGATACAGACGAGAATGGGAGTATTAGCAAGGTTGAACTGACAACCATGTTGGATACTCTGGGCTCGACACTGCGAGATTCCACCATTGACAGCTTCTTTAAGCGCTTCCCACATGCCGCTAACAGCGGTGAAAGCGATCTCACCACAGACGAGGCTGTCATCTGTTTGGAAGACCAGCTCCTCTCCAAATCGAAGCCATCAATGACTGATCGCCTCAAGGACAGACTGCCCGATTTTGCAAAGGGGCAATCGTCTGGGAAGGAACCAGCTCCTAGTGAGGTAGCGCCTGGTCCCGAGACAGCACCTGGCAGTCAGACATCCGGGTCTACCATCACGGTTCCGAAGTTTGCCACCCCGGGCGAAGAAGGCGATGTTTTAGCCGAGAGAGACGACCTCAACGACCGCGGAGAAGAGCATGTTGTTGAGATTAGAGAATGTCCCATCTGCCACCAACCTCGTTTGAACAAGCGGACTGATTCGGACATCATCACTCACATAGCTACCTGTGCCAGCCAGGATTGGCGCCAAGTCAACAATCTTGTGATGGCTGGATTCGTGACCGCTAGCCAGGCACAGAGGAAGTGGTACTCCAAAGTCATCACCAAGATTTCATATGGAGGCTACAAGCTGGGTGCCAACTCCGCCAACATTCTTGTCCAGGATCGCATAACAGGACAGATAAGTGAAGAGAAGATGAGCGTCTACGTGAGACTGGGTATCCGGTTGCTTTACAAGGGACTGAAGTCAAACAACATGGAGAACAAGAGGAGTAAGTTCTTGCCACAAAAGCTGCACTAAAGGTTTCCCTACTGACATGCCATTAGTCCGCAAACTGCTCAAGAGCCTCAGTATCAAGCAGGGCAAGAAGTACGACGACCCGGAATCGAAGGCTGAGATCGAGGGCTTCATTGAATTCCACAAGCTCGACATGTCTGAAGTCCTCCTTCCACTGGAGGAATTCAAGAACTTTAACGAATTCTTCTACCGAGCCCTCAAGCCAGGCGCCCGACCATGCTCTGCGCCTGAAAATCCTCATATCATTGTGTCACCTGCCGATTGCCGTTCGGTTGTTTTCAACCGCGTCGACGTTGCCACCAATGTGTGGATCAAGGGTCGCGAGTTCTCGATCAAGAGACTGCTTGGTGATGCATACCCTGAAGATGCGGCGCGGTATGAAAACGGGGGCGGACTCGGTATCTTCCGCCTTGCGCCACAGGACTACCATCGGTTCCATATTCCCGTGGACGGTGTCATGGGCAAGCCTAAGCTCATCGAAGGTGAATACTACACGGTCAACCCGATGGCCATCCGCTCCGCGCTGGATGTGTATGGTGAGAACGTCCGTGTGATCGTGCCGATCGACAGCGAGAAGCACGGCCGCGTCATGGTCATCTGTGTGGGTGCCATGATGGTCGGCAGCACCGTGATTACCAGGCAAGAGGGCGATCACGTGAAGAGGGCCGAAGAGCTTGGCTACTTCAAGTTCGGTGGCAGCACAATTGTACTGCTCTTTGAAGAAGGCAAGATGGTGTTTGACGATGATCTGGTGGACAACTCGAACGGCGCCCTCGAGACCTTGGTAGGTTGTTGACCGTTCTAACTACAAATGCCTTGCGAGCTAACATGGAGGCAGATTCGCGTCGGCATGTCTGTGGGTCACTCACCCAACGAGTCACAATGGGCACCCGACATGCGCAAGGACGAGAAGGACATCACGGAACAGGACAAGCGGGAGGCCATGAGACGCATTCGGGGCAACTACAACCTGGAGGACGACAGCGATGAGTCACCTCCTGCTAGCCAAATCGCCGGACAAGGAGGCTCGCGCTAGGTGCTGTCATGGTCTTGCAATTGGACTGGGCCAGACTCACTGACAGGACTGTGGAGGACGGCGAAAAGCAACGTTGGTCGTCGGTCTGGGGTCAAGCGAGAGCATATGTGATTACGTGATACAGCGAACACGAGGTCGCGCTGACCGCTGCTGGGAATTGGACGACGATCAGGCTCTGTCTTGGCTCATCCTTTCCTTGGCCATGTTTACAACAGTTATGAATGTAAATGATAAAAAAGAAATACGTGGCATTTCGTCTATACAAAATCTCGCATCTTTTCAGGGCAGTCCGTTCTGACGGTTGCGCCGCTGTCAGGAATTCGTCTCAGGTTTCGAAGGCCCGGTCGACGACCGGAAGGTGGGAGAGAAAGTGGACCTGATCCTGACACAAGGCATGACAGGCAGCCAGGAAGTTCCCGAACCGAGTCGGCGATGTCGTCTCCCCACGCGGGTGGAGAAGCAGCTCCTTCAGCTGGGTCAGCTGATGCTACCTGTCCTGTCCTGTCAAGTTGTGCGTTGCAGCATGCAGCAAGCACGTAGGACTGGGACTGGAGAATATCTGCTGCGATCCCGCCATCCAGATCTTTCCACGCCAGGGACTTGATCGGCCACTGCCACCGCTGTGCGACTTCGGGTATTTGGTAGTGCTGACAGGAACGCGTGAGTTTTGCCGTGCCCCAATATAATCGGCAAATGTGATTTGCAAGTTCGCACGTCGGCCGTCCTCCTGGGCGGGGGATCATGATGCTTCTCTCGGAAAGAGATATAAAAAGAAGCAAGCGGTTCATCTCAAAATTCTGTTAGTGCATGGATTGCCCCCTCCTCCGCCCCACCCTGCCTGGGCACTGGGAGACCTCCACTTCGCATCATGGGTGGGCGCTGTACGGACCAACGACCAGAGCACTGGGGAATGACGGGAGACCGTTGTGCCACAGAAGGTACTAGCTAGCGCACAGGTCAGGTCTGTCTCGAGCTCGAGAATTCGTCATCGTCCTTTCGGATGTCTCCTCCGCAGCCTTGCTAGGCGGGACAGCTGAGTCTGAGCCCGCACGGGCGATTGCAGGCGGATAGATGGACGGCCGTCAGGGATGCCCAATTGCCTGCCCTCTTGGGTCTTCACTCACGACGATACTTGCTCGTTCGGGTTACGGAGATCTATGTCGCACATCGAGTGTCTTACTGTTTACACCCAATCTTTACACACACGTGTCTGAGGGGAGGGAGACGGGACGGCAGCTATTTGCAGACGAGTGCTTCTAGACGGTCTGACGGTGTAGACCCAAGGCACGGGCCGCAACTATGTATACTCCCTTGCTTGCATGGATGAGATGGGTTGGAAGAATCACTGCGGAAGGGGTGAGGAAGAGGGGGTGTCGCAGTTAAGTAAACCCATCGCCGCAGTGAGAAAGGGCCCGTCCTCATTCCAAAAAGAACATTTTTAGGTTCCGACTGACTCGACCCCATCATCAAACTCCCAGGCACAACAGCTGGACGGCTACTCGGCTCCGCTGCTCTCCCGCCTCGCCTCTGACAGCGTGCCTATCATCTGCCTCTCTTTTCCCTATGGGATACGAAAGGATCGCTCGTCACGAAGCTGCGCTGGGTCTGGAGCGTCCTTCCTCGGGACTCTCGGGCTGATGCCGTCTCACATCAGTCGCCCGCTGCACGCAGGCTCAGCTTGGCTGCCTTTGCAACCTCTCACAAGGCGCCATGCAGGCGGACTTCGTGCGACAGCCTCGAAGGAAGCGTCATGATGGGGCATGTCCGAAATTTACTATGACCAACGGTAACTGCAGCACCCATGGCCCACGGCCCAATGGCCCGTGGGGCCTGTCCTCTCCTCCCCCACCGTGCCACGAGTCTCCTCGTGTGGCCCGTCCGCTACTGCGGATACCCACATCGCAGTCCTCAATGAGGCTGAGAAGATTGGGTTCACAAGAAGTTGACTCGGGCGACACAGAGCCCTCTCGCGCGTCCCGCTAGTGGTGGGAGACGCCTGGGAAACGCCTGGGAGAGATCTTTTCCTTTCTCTTTTCTGGGCATCGGGCGAGAACGCGGGAAGTACAGAGGACGACGGTGGCTCCCCCTTGGTGACTGCGTCGCTGCGAGTAATCCATGCTGTCGATCACTAGGGCGTCCACAGAAACAGATCCTACTGGGTCGACGGCATGGGCTGTCCCTCTTGCGTAATACTCGTGGGTTTGTGTGAGGCGAGACTCACTCTTTTCTTTTTCCGTCGTCCTTGTTTCTTCAGTCCTTCTCTAGTCCTTCGACTATGGGCGAGTAGTTCCCCAGGACTATAGACATTCGTTTTTGTTCCGAGTTCCCTGTCTCATCTTGACCCATCCCTTCGGTCAAGGAGAGCCTCTGGCTCTATTACATTCTTTTTCCTACCCTTAGTCATTCATTCTTCCCATCGGCTCGTCAGCCCTTTCCTGTTGGTTGGTTATAACCACCGTTCGATCGTTTAATTCAAAATGAGTGGAGGAGGCATGAAGAGGTCGGCGTCGGTTAAGGTGCAGAAGGATGTGATCATCCCTCAGAGGTTGTTGTCCGTCTCAAGGAGAGGAGGGGACGACTTCCCGTCATTCTCGAACACACCCCATATCCGTCACCGAAGACAGCCCTCTCGCATACATAATGGCTTTGTGCCTAGTGGGTCTCACCATCAACAGCACCAGGATCAGGACCAGGATGACGATACGTACGGACCAGTACAGCAAGTCCTAGATGAATACAGGCGACGCTCATTCCTGCCACCTTCAGACAAGAGGACGTCATGGCACGAAACTCAAGCATCAGGAAGGCCCAGGAAAACCAGCGACCCAGTGACGAATCACGACCGACGCTCCGTCCGCCAATCTGTGTACCCCCACGGGACTACGGACAAGGACACGGAAGCTGGAATACCACACGGGAGAGACACTGAGGCCTTCCCTGAGTTCCACCCAAAGCCCATACCTCAACACAGGTTCCCGCTCCAGGACCGCTCCTCGGATGCGATATCATCCGTCTGGGGAGATGAGGACTCGTCGACATACAGCCCACAGGATGTGCCCAGGCGCAATGGCACAGTACGGAGGGTCGTGGATGCTGTCGTGCCGGACAAGGTGCAGGAGACAGCACGGAACGTCATTGGTCGCGCACGGCGAAGTTCCATGGCTGAGGTCTATGAGAAGGCCAAGGCCAGGGGTATCGAGCTGCAACGCAAGCGGTGGGTGGAGGTCCTGTTTGAGTGGACCATCTACACGATATTGATATCCTTCATCTACTTCGTTCTGATCGGCATGCCTCTCTGGAAGGGCGCGGTGTATTGGATGTACTGGTTGATATCGACCAAGTTCGTCATCGCTGGGGGTTGGTCCATTACTATCGCCATCGCGGCGTTTTACTCTTTTGCACCTCTTCTCATCTTTTTCGAGAGGGAGCCCCCAATTATCGACCACCCTGAAGATTTTGACCGGACGGCAATACCTGGTGTTGCTACAACGGCCCTCCTCATCCCCTGCTACAAATCCGCAAACCTCGTCGGCGCTACTCTCGAAGCAGCGCTGAAGGTCTTCCCTGCCTCGCACATCTTCGTTATCGCGAACGGAAACTCCGAAACACCCCTCGACAACACCGAGGAGATCTGCATCCCTTATGGCGTGAACCACATCTGGTGTCCGGTCGGCTCCAAGATCGTCGCGCAGTTCGTGGGGTGCTACGCCGCCAAGGGCTTCAAGAACGTCCTGCTCATCGACGACGACTGCGCGCTGCCCCCCAACTTCCCCGTCGTGTCCGAGCGCCTCACGGACAAGGTGCGGTCGATCGGCTACACCATCAAGAGCGTCGGGCCCGGCTCATCTAAGGGCACGTACTGCCAACAGGCACAGGATCTGGAGTACAAGATCTCGGGTCTCCAGCGAGCCCTGGCCGGAAAGATGGGAAGCGCGACGTTCCCGCACGGCGCCATCTCGCTCTGGGACCGCAAATTTCTCATCAAGACTTTCCACGACCATCCGGGCTTCTCAGTCTCGGAGGACTGGTTCTTCGGGCACAGCTGCCGCCGCCTCGGTGGCAGAATCAAGATGTGCACGTCTGTCTTCGTCGAAACTGAGACGCCGCCTGCCGTATTTTTCAGCAGCGGAGGCAGCCGCGGCGGCTTCGGCGAAATGACCGTGTTCAAGCAGCGGTTCATGCGGTGGAACTTCTTTTTCGTCAACGGCATGTTCTATAACATGCACTACATCCTCACCAGCTGGAAGCTAGGCTGGTGGGAGATCGGCGCCAAGATATTTGTCTTCCAGGAGGTCTACGAGACCCTACTATACCTTTTCACGCCTTTCATCCTGCCAATCTCGTTCATTGTTTCGCCAGCGTTCTGTGGGTACTTGCTCGCCGGCACCATTATACTGTACCTCATAAACGTGGTCGTCTTCAACGAGGTGCATCTCCGCATGCGCAACGAGCGCATCGGCTGGGACGTGCTGCTGCTGTACTACATGCCCTACAAGCTCGTCCTGACCCTCGTCAACGTCGCAAGCTGCTACTGGAGCCTCTACAAGTACGCGCGCTACTTCGCCAAGAGGCACCCCAAGGTCATCGAGGACGAGAAGGCCGTCGAGGTCGTCCTGCGCCTCGAGGAGACGACGCCCGTCACCAAGGAGGACACCATCTACGACGACGAGGCCGACGGCGGACGCCGCATGAGCGTCGCCGTCGTCGGCGCGCAGCAGACGAACCCGAGGATGAGCAAGAGGGTCAGCGCGCGCTTCTCGTACATCAGCGGCAGCGGCGACGACACCATCTCCCTGAGCAGCCCGCACAGCCCGTCGCCCCTGCCCACGCCCCCGTCCCCGATCTCCCCGGCGCCCTCGTCGTCCCGCAGCCCGTACGAGCCGCCGTCGTCGCCCGGGTACTACGGGCCCGGTCCCGGCGCCGGTAATAAGAGGGTCTCCTCCCACGGCCCCTACCTGGCCGTGTCGGACGCCGCGGGCAGCCCCTACGCCCGGCAGCAGCAGCACTCGCCCACGCTCGGCTACCCGGGGGCTTACTCGCCGGTGCCGAGTCCCGGCAGCTCGGACGGCGGCCGCCGGAGCCCTGCGGTGCCGCCTGAGGCGGCTATGCAGCCGCCGCAGATGGTGCACGTCTCCGGGGCGAACACGGTCCACTTTGACGCGTCGCTGGATGAGAGGGCCGGGTCCAGCTCGCTGTACGCGCGGCGGCGGAATAGCTTGTTGTCCAGGAACATGATATGAGGCGGGGATCTGTACTGTACTATGACAGTGTTGTTCTTTGATAAGTGTTCGATAAAGGGTGCTTCAGCGTTAGGCGTCTTTTTTTGTTTTCTCGGAATCATGCGCCGCGATATATACATGTGGCATGTGGGAGGCTACACAATCCGGCTTCACAGCATTTTCTTTTCCTTTTCATGTTTCAAAAAAGTGACTTTGGTTAGGTTCTCTTCTCTTGTACATACTTAGATACTGATGTAGGCCGGAGAGCCCCTAGCATAGCTCTGGTCATGACGTTCTGCCTGATGTTTTGCCATACAGAAACGTTAATGGTAACAATAGTAACATGCCAATTTCCAGATGTCAAAGTCCAGGGTGAACACTTTTGGTGGCGTTGTCAAGGAGATCAAGCAAAGTGTGCTCTTGAACAGTTGGCACATTGAGGCCCCAACGTGAAATTGTATCAAAGAAACCAACTATTTGTCCTCTTTTGTGTGCCTTTCTTTGTCTGTCTCACGTGCATCTTCGGCCACCATTCAACTGAAACTAACCGGAAGCATTTTTGTTAGAACTGGTTGTTTCACAGGCCCCATGAGATCTTTGTACGTCCGTGGTAGTTGACGCGGGAAGGGCATCACTGCACGGGCCGATAAGTACCTGGTAGAATCCTCAATGTCGCTTTCCATCCACCGTAGAAACTTTCCACGAACAGTAAAACTCAACTGCAATGGCATCCCGTACTGAACAAGCCATCATTATCTCCGCCTGGCCCTGCACCGGCAAGACCACCTTCGCCCAGGCATGGGCACGGCAGACCGTGTTCGACATAGACTCATCAGAATATGACCTAAAGAGCTCTTCCGGGACGAAGAAATACTTCGATGACATAGAGACCAGAGCCAGGGACTCACCAAGTGCTATCGTCCTAGTCAGCTCTCACGCGGAAGTGCGTCAGCTCCTGAGAGTCAGGGGCCTGACATACGTGGCTGTTTCTGTCGACGACCTCGGAGACTGGGAGGAGCGTCAACAAGCGCGGATCACGGGCGAGAATGACCTTGCTCAACGTGGACTCCTGAAGAAAGGGATTTCGGAATGGGAGAGCTGGAAGAAGAGGGAGGATAGCGAGGAGCCGAAAATTGTTCTAGGGCGGGGACAATATCTTGGGAGTCCTGACATCATAGAGGGAATTTTGAAGTTGGCAAAATGACATGCACTAGACTACTGGAAAGCTAGATAATTAGTTGGGAATAATACACTCTCACAGGTACGTTGTTGTGTCAAAGTCAATCATGTAATAATTGATGAGTAGAAGGCGGGTTTCACTTGAGCAAGACATCTTATATGCCGTCGTCTGCGATTCTGATTTTGAGTGGGCTGAATATTCCATCGGCTTTGGCTTCACAGGAGTGTTCAGTGTAGGGAACGGTATGCGATTTTCTCATTAAGATCTGACTAACTCCCAGATAACACCATGAGCCATCTTCTCTTTAGCTAGCTCTGATTCAAGAAGAACCATTTATGAACCTTGAAAATACAAGGTTGGTACAAAACAATGCAACATAAATTTCCCAGCCTAGATACAAGCACAGATAAGATTTTGTAAGCGCGATGATGATGGGAGAGAGCTGCCTCGCTGGTCGAGGCTGCATTCAAGGCCCGTTATTGTGGTCAGACCAGCCTGTTGGTGATGGTTGAAGGACAGATATGCGTTAAACATATAATGATACGCATGAGAAAAGATCAGTATCAGCATCGAATGCTCGACAATACAGGTTGGGGCGCGGGCTGTGGTGGGTCTAGCGCAGGATCAGTCTCGTCCTCAAGCACGGAGCCGACTACTCGTTCGCGATTCGGGAAGGAAACCGTCTGTGCCAGGACATTGTGATCATTGCTGATTCTTATAAATCCGTAGCGATCCTCAGTTTCAAACGCTTCCCTGACGATGCGTGCAATCCTCTGAGCATATTGCTGGTCGGTCTCATCAGATATCTTTGGGCGTTCTTTTAGCCACATTTCCGACAAGCCATCATCTGATGGCATGCCCGGCCTCAATATGAACGTAATAGGCAGATTAATGCTGTACCACGCTGGCAGAGTTCCGTTGTTCATAAGAGAGAGGAGTAGTTCCAAAGCATGTGCTGCAATGCGTTGCCGGGAGTACTGCAGTCCGAGCGGTTCAAGTTAGCCTTGTGGTCTCTCAAGGGCTGTTTCACGCATGAGAACTCACCGAGAAACGGGTTTTCTCGTCCTCGTATTTGATCCATATCATCTCGATGAAGACGAGATCGGAGCCGACGTCACTCAAGGCAGATCGGAGCGAGTCGTCATTGACGTTTCGCAACTGACCAGTCTCATCGTACAGCAGCCTCAGTGTCTCCTTGAACGGTCTGGAGTCATCATCCGGGCCTCCCAACTCAGTCTCTAGCCATTCCGTAACCCAAGGCTGAGATTCTTCGTGGCAATATTGGTTGGGTTCCTTAGAGAGGCGCCAGGTTGAAATGTAACCAACGTGATGTTCTTCCTCGGGCCCACCGCTTTTCTCCGGCTCGTCCAGCTTGAGGAATAGGTCGGCGTAGTAGCCCAGACGAGTGCGGTGGTCCTGCGGGTCTGCGTGTACTCGGAGGGACATGCGCAGCCTCCCCGTGTCGCCGGTGCGCTCCAGGTTGATGGGCTTTGCCGCCCTCGCCCTGGCCAGGACTTTGGATCTCGTGAGCGCGCGTGCCCTGCGGCTGACCTGTCCGGGTAGATAGCCGCCGCCGCCTCCATGACTATCTGCCCCAGAAAGTCAGCCACTGTTGCCGGGTTGAAAAGTAGAGAAAACTGGTGGTGCTGATGCATAGCCAGGCCAGGGAAAACTGCCGGGGCTTCCGCCAGCAGCACGGGTATTCTGTGGAGTGCTGAACGTGTGATCACGTGGAGCACCACCCATGGGTAAGGGGTCTCCAGGCTTAAAGCCTTCAGTATTTCCGGCGTTGCTGCCGCCATCACTGCCAGGAGTATTGGCATTGAGTGGGTTGGATGACGAAGTGCTGAATATGTTGTCGCGTGAACTCCCTCCCAGGGGTAAGGGGTCTCCAGGCTTAAAGCCTGCAGGAAATCCAGTGTCGGAAGGATCATCATTGAGCGGGTTGGATTGTGAGATGCTGAATATATCACCAAGTGAAACATCACCAGTCTGGCTGCCCGTAACATTTCCGGTGTTGCTGCTAGTATTGCTGCCAGAAGTATCGGCATTGAGAGGATTGGATGATGAAGTGCTGAATATGTGATCACGGGGGGAACCACCCATGGGTAAGGGGTCTCCAGGCTTAAAGCCTGCCGGAAATCCAGTGTCGGAAGGATCGTCATTGAGCGGGTTGGACTGTGAGATGCTGAAAATGTCATCGCGTGGCCTATCGCCACTGGCATTGGTGCCCGTAGTCCCTCCCACCGTGTTTCCCGAGTTTTTTCCGGTCTTGCTATGTGGAGGGTTGGTAGGGGGATCCTCAGGAGGGCCACTGTGAGGATGATCACTGGAGAAAAGATGACTGGGAGAAGGAGAAGGATTACCGGAAGAAGATGTACCAGGAGGATTACCGGAAGAAGTATCATGAGGATCAATTGAAGGAGGGTTGCCTTCATTACTGCTAGTATTGCCGGAAGAAGATGTACCAGAGGGATTACCGGAAGAAGTATCATGAGGAACACTTGAAGGAGGGTTGCCTTCATTACTGCTAGTATTGCCTTCCTGGTTATTTCTCGGTCTCTTAGGCGTACTTTTGTCATTTTTGCCGTTGTTGTTATTATTGTCGTTGTTATTGTCGTTATTGTTATCGTTATTATTGTTCCTGGGCCTCGGTGTCGCGTCACGACCTTGCGCGCGACAGTCGACAGGGCATTCACAGGGCTTGATTTCGTTTAATCTTCTCTGGAGAGCCTGCATCAACTCCAGTTGGGCTCGGCGGCCACTTGGATTGCGAGGCGCAGCCTGCGCGGCCCCTTGGCCGGTCATGACGAGTAAGCTTCACGGGTTGTTTCGATGTTCTAAGAGGATGGTAGGTAATTGTTGTATGGCGCTCTAGGTGTAAAGGCCGCAGGTCGAACAACCAGTGTTTCTTGTAGGGGTGACGGGTAAGACAGGGTTTCGACAAGTCGAAAAGGTGTGGTTTTCTTATTGTAAGTCCAAAGCCATAGCATTTTGCGCTGTTTCTCATGAAATGCAAATGCTACTGAATATCATGATCTTTCAACAAAGAGGCCGAAAATATTGGATAGATTGGCCGAATTGGGCGAGACAAAGAGAACGTCGCATTGAATTGAATTCAGCATGAGCTTTTCAGACCACTGCTTTCAAGCTAGCCAGCAGATTTGTTTTTGTTTCTGCCGTTTTCGGCACTCAGCCTTGCACATTATAGCACAGGTAAAACATTAGAAGCGACTGAGCATGATTGTAGAACTCAAAGCGGTTACATAGAGCCAAGTCTCAAAGATGGGTTGGTACCCATACCAAGTGAGGTTGATTTGGTACCCGTGTAGAATCATCTTCCGTCCTATTTCTACAGTTGTATGGCCCCGTTCACGTTATTGTGGAAGGATCTGGTCTGCTACCCAGCCCAGTTCGGCCATCGCCTTGAAAGCCTCTCCATCCACCAAATCTGTGCACATAAGCATTTCCTCTGAATACCTCAATGCGACAATTATGCACACAAGAATTTGAGCAATTGAGCTGATGCCTATGAATGATTCTAAGAGTAAGAATTCGTGTTTAGACCGGGGAAGTTCTTCTCCCAACAATCATCATGCCCCACTGAAAGACGTTGCACTTGGCCAGTACCCAGTCCGCGTCATACTTAGGTATCGGGTCATGCAGGTTTCCACTGCTACGGTTCCACAGTACTGGAAGATGAACACTCTCATGCGGAACAGCAATCCAGCAGTTGAACTTGAGTGTGTAAGTAGGCCAAGGCTTATTCGTCTCATTGCACTTCAGGCTCAGCATGTGCCTGGAACAACCTAGGTAGGGTTTAAAAGAATGTATGCGGCCAAGAGGCGGCCAACCTCGCAGGAAACTAATTACAAATCGCATTGCTTGAATTGTCGCCAAAACATTTCAAGAATCAAATTTGAGAGACGACTCGGCTTGTGTTGCTTGGAAAAGACCCAGGTGCGCTCATTGATTGCCTCATGCGAAGCTAGATGAACGATGCTCCCAGAACTGGGCTCCCAGGTCACCTGCAAGAAGAAATAAACAAGAGTGGTCAATCCACCTGGAGTAGCTTCTGCGGTCATTCAGGCGCAGCAGTCCTGGAGAAATTTGAGTTCGATCGAGGCGAAGGATGAGGCAGGAAGTGTGCAGTCTCTGAAGACGCCTCGGTATATAATCCTGGACTCTGAAGAGAGGCCTGGTTCGAGGGACTACGCAACGATGAGGGTGTGGACGTGATGTGCCTTAGTGGCGATTGAGGCCCGCCTCCACTAGTCACTGGTGAGACAGGACCGAAAATTTCCTCTGTAGATTCGCCCGAGCCAACACTGCCAACAGTTTGATAGTGTGGGCTGAAAGCATTGCTCGAAGGCATCGTATTTGCCGTCGCGGTGCTGGAGGCCCTGATCGGGCGGGCCATGTGGCCTTGATCTGTCGTTGGCTGTGGGGGTAGCATGGGATGGCCCTCGGTTTCCCATAAATATTGGTGAACAAGACCTGTTCCGTTGGAAACTGGGACTTTAGGATCGAGGCCCCCTGGTGGCTTATCCTGAGAGTTGTTCGGACTTGTCAAGTTGTCAGGGGGTTTTGAAGCAGGCAATAGCTGTGGGCTGTGCCTTTTGTCCCATAATGCTGCAATTACGTTAGTGTCGAAAAATTGCAAATCACTCTATAACCAGGTCTTGCTTACCATTTATAGTCTGAGCTGCCGTAAATACCGTCAAGAAAGTGAGAAGAATTGGCACCTGTTGTCCAAAGGAAGTTGCGTCGTCCTCCGGGCTCACTTGCAACTTTGCTGGGTCAGTTTCCAGCCAACCTGATTTTTGTGCCCAGCCTCTCAATTTCATGATGAAGTTCGCCGATGTAATTGCTGTTGCTGACCCAAGAGCGACGCCGCATAGCATGTAGATAGTATGTAACCATTTGAAGAATTTGTTGCGCCTGTCACCTGAGTCGCCTTCTTCCTCCGGGACCCAGCTCGAGGAGCATATAGGAATCAAAGCCCTGCCGATCGCAACCCAGGCCCCGTACTTCTGGAGAATATGGTAGAAGCGGCGCACATAAGTGACAAGTAGTGCAAGGAGGTACCAAACCAGCATCGCCAAGTAGAAACCCCAACCTCGTATATGATTGTTTGGGCTGTCTCTGAGAAGAGCATTTCCGAACTGATTTGGGCCACCAAACGACTCGTGTAAGGTCTTACCCATGGAAGAATCCGCCTGATAACAAGCAGCGAGTAGAAACAAGGCGCCATTTACTGTATCATCCAGAGGTGGTATGTCCGTTGGGAATTTTACTTCAGTGTCTGCGTCTTGGTTTGAGAGAACCAAGCCGGTGACGAGCACAATTCCGAATATGAGAATGACCCTCAGAGTGCTTTGCCAGAGGTTATGCCAGTAATTACGGACGATCGATATTGACATCAGATGTGTCGCACACGTGAGTAGCAACATATTGGCGATCAAGTTGTAGTGATAAGCGGTCACCGAACACCCGTTGTAGTAGCGAAGAGAGATTGCGAAGGCGCCGCCGGTGAAGACTTGTTGATCGCTGCAGGATAGGACTAGAGCTTCGCATATCTCGGTCAGGCTGAGCCTTTGTTCCCTGCATTGCCCACAGTATCAGTCATTGGAAACGACCAGAAAGAAGATGCAGCAAGAATTGCGTTACTTACGGCGAAGTTGAAGGAAGATTTCGATGAATTTTCCACATGCGCCAAAGGACATCAATGGCGCTCAGAGCAAGAGCGAAGCAAGTTACCGCGATGAACACAGATATAATCTAGGGACATATCAATGAGCAGTAATTTGAGCGACGGTGAGAAGTACTAACCCCTATACCAGCAATGTCAGGATTAGGAGGAACATTGCCTTTATCGTAGTTGCCAGCATACAACGTGCCATTTGTTGTGTTGAAGTTGCTGCCGCAAGCAACATTTGCACCATAATCAGACCGACACCTCACTGCGGAGACATAGGATCCCATCTTCGCCACTTAATCTGAGGCTGATGACTCGAAGGGCAGATAGAAAAGCTGGGGCAGAAGCATGCAGGATTTCGACACTTCGATTCAGAATTCCCGAGTTGCAGGCAATAAGGGAAGCAGAAGGACCCTGTCTGGTCATTCACAAATGCACAGTATCCAGCTTATGAAACCAAGAAAAGCCCAACGCCTGTTGAAATTCCAAATTAAAGGTCTGGAGATATGGCGTGAACGAATGGTCGCTGTGGCTTCAGGTCCCAGGTCCTATAATGTTTGGCCCCCAGCGATTAGTATTACGAATGGAGGTAACTATTTGCGTGTGCGACGGTGGTTGGTAGGTATCTGGAAGGATCCCCAAAATAGAAGCCTGGAAATTCAAAAGTTATGCTTGGGGTTTGCTTGCTGCATAGATCATGTGGCGCTGTATTCACCCAATTATTAATGCACTGCAGAAGTTTGCCTGCCACCTGAGGAACCCAGATGCATATCACAACTCTTGTGTCTATGAGCACTCATGTGTGGCAGAAATTTCTAAAAGCGTACATGTAGGACGACAGCTCAGCCCACAACTCGCCTGCCCAGTAAGCGAGACGCAGCCGAGCTGGAAGACAAACAAAGAAATAACACGATCAGTTTATGATATGATAGTAACACATATTGCAACAGCAGTAATGAGATGCTGACTATTCGGAACTTCCACCGTTCGGTTCAGCTGATGGAGAACTGGGATGATGGGTTCCCTGGCCATAGCCGCCAAAAGTATCATACAACCTAGGATCAGAAATTACATGTCGTCTTACACAAAACGTTGTCTGTTCTCTTTTTTATTTGAATTAAATGCATCACCGGAGAAAATAAACTTTCTGGCAATGGCAAATAATGCCAGACATTATAGTTCGCTGTCGATGCACGGGAAGGAATAACATCACGTAACTAAAGCAGTGCCAGACCGACACAACTAATCTCACATCAAGCCGAAGCCTCTGGATCTGTTGTATAAGTAATGAGCGTGAGCAAAAAGGCAATACAGATTACAGGATTCAAGAAAATTCGATCTGCTAGCTCATCACTGTCCAGAAACGACATAGGGCGCATTCAAAGTGTGGAGGGTTGGATTTGACTACAAGTGCTCATAACTTGTATCTCACACTCAGAATAACTACTCAAACCCCTTTATAAATGAAGGCTGTATCGTTCCATTCGTGAGAATAAAGAATGAGCACTAATCAGAATGGAAAAGATTCATAACGCTTGAACCACCGCAAAGTTGACTGGTGTTTCCTCGACAAGCCATCAACTCATAGTCGCTGCAGTTGACCAACTGGCCCTGATTCATGATTGCTTGATCACAGAAGCACTGAGTTGCGTACTCGAGGCTGATCGCACCTCACTCTGTCAGCTTTCTTGCGCAGGCCAGAATTTAGGGGGTGTGATAGGGACTACATATGTACTTACCCAGCATACCTATAGCCCTTCATTTGGCAGTACGAGACACAAGTGTCCTCCGTCATGTCGTCTGAAAAGGAGGAGGTGGCAGCCAGAGACCGCAGGCCCTGTCCAGCCTTGGAATCCGTCAGGCAGCCCAGGGCACGGTAGCTGCCGATGCTAGGGCGAACTGCCGAGTTTGCCGTGTAATTCGGGTTGTGGTACAGGGAGAGCAAACCAGCGCCCCCACATACCTGGGAGTCCGCGCCCGAGCACTTCATGTTGCACGAACTGCTGGGGGGATCCGACGTTTCCGTCAGTATCTTGCCCGACGGCATGAGCGTGTTGCCAACGTAGCACTCCGAGCTGTATTCGACACCGAAATACTTGTATCCCGCGCCACTGTTTCCTCTCTGGGCAAATGCTGCACACGCGTCGACGGTCATGCCCGATCCCGCGGTGGATGCACCCTGCAGCGTTCGCGTGGAGGACCTGTCGAGGGCGCAGCCGAGGTAGTCGTCTTCGTAGGGCTGCGATGATGTCTTGCCAAATGAGGGGTCTGTGTTGTTGTAGATCGAGATGGCAGCATAGCCACCACAAATCTCCTGATTGCCGTTCTCTCTTGCGATGGTTCCACTGCACAGCCAAGTACATCGGTCGAAGCCCCCAATGAGGTTGCCAGTGTTTGCAGAGTTGGCGATCTTGTCCCCACAATAGCATTCATTGCCATACTCGACGCCGGAAAGCCTGTACCCATACGATTTGCAGTACGCCTGACAGGTTGGGACGTCCATAGACTCCGTCGAGGCTTGCTTGCCATCGAGGGCCCGCATTCCACCAGTCGTGTCATTGAAGCAGCCGAGATATTTTTGTTGCGTCCCAGCTGGGTAGAAGGTTCCAGTAGACGGCCGGACTGTATGTTGGGCTACCGAGTTCACCGTGGGAGTGACATAAGGCGGTGTCACAGACGTTGGGCAGGTTGAGTCCTGGGGCGTTGCATTTGAGGGGCCACTCGTTACGTTATTGCAGCCAGGGAGTTTCGGTAGCATACCTAGCACGGCCTCGTTGACAGGTGACTTTTTCAGTGGGCAGTTTCTGCTGTAGCCATCTGTATCGCTTTCTTGCAGATATGGGCATGCGCTGATTTGGCCAGCATTGTCTGTTGCGAGACAATTCGCCACTGCGAGCGCTTGGGCCGTCGAGTTCCAGCCGTTGATGAAGTCACCATGGTAGCCGTATCCTAGAACGAGGCGTATTGTTAAAAATTTGAACTATTCCATTCCTCGAAAAAGGCTGCGTAAATGTGCGAGTGACCTACCTGTTGGATCCCCGTTAGAAAAGACGAAACGGCCGCCAGTCTAAACCATGTCAACAGTTTCTCATAAATTTAGCAAGTGATCTTGAGAACAGTGAAATCATAAAACTAGTACGCACAGTATCTCCCGGGATAGAGTCGATGCTATAGAGTGTCTCCAGGAAAATATGCGGCAATTGATGAGGATGGCTCGGTGGGCAAACGCCGTTGTCGATCTGACTCAAGTGAGCAACATGTGAGCCGTCGACCTTGTAAAGGTCAACGCCATTCCAGCAGGTTGGGAAATGTATCTGGGCCCGGAGGCCATTGACACATTCGGAAGGTTTCCAGAAGCTATTGTTCAGGCCATTTGCTTCAGGCAACCCTTTATTGGCTGCCAAACAGGCGAAATTGATAGCCTCGGCGACAAGGCGTGGTGGGTTGCGTTCGTCACCCCAGGTCTACAACAACTAGAAGTTAGACTGTGCTCTTTTATGTCTCGAGGAATCTGTGCTCATTTCCATCACAAATTTTGCTGTTAACTCACATAGGTCTTCGTATTGAACGCCCTGGCTACAGTGTTGCCACTGAGCATTTGGAACCCTTCTGGGAAAGGAATAGTGTTTCCGACGTTTGGACCGCGGCCAAGATAGTAGACAACAGATCCGGATTGGTACACGTCGTGAAATTGGCCATTGGCATATTGATAGTACCTAAATTTGTCGAGTCAGCCAAATTTAGACGGCGCCACGCGGTGCGGTCCCCGCTTGATACGAAGCACGTACAGAATAGGAGCCCAGTACGCTGACTTGTCCGCTTGGATTTCGCAAGAGGTGCAGGCACTGTTAATCATACTCTCATATGAACTGTTGACGCCAATGTTGCTTCCGCCAACAATCGTATGGCTGTGAGTGCTTAGTTTACCAGGGTTGACTATTGGGTCGATGCGTCCGTTTAGGATTGTAGAACAACCCATTCTCCAAAATGCATTGACTTGATATTGCTGGTGCTCCAGCACAAGTACCATCACGGCACCAAATTTTGCAAAGAATTTCATTTTGGACGGTCGACTTGCGTCAGCATAGATTGCATCGGTCACTGTCAATTCTTTACGCGTGCTTTTCTGGACCTATGTTTATACATGTAGCCTCATCGTCTTGTACACCTCTACTTCTCAAAAGGAGTGAATGCATCACGTGTGAATGTTCGCAGCCTTAATCTCACTTCACTGCCGCTCTATTGATTTTCGTGGCGGTTACCTAGATAGCCTTCCTGTGGACGAATCGTGCAACTTCGGAGACATTGCATTCCACTAGGCGAAATAATCGACGCATTCTTATGTCTCAGTACCCAAAAGAGGACCATTATGTCTTAGATTCGGATCTTGCGGAACTATGTTGCGGTACCAAGGGATGTCAACGACGATTAGAAGCGAGATCTGGACCCTATCGTGTAGTACGAAATTTACGAGGGCGCAGGATGATGATCATGTGGCATAGGCCCAGATGAGTCCCAACCGCCCTTGCATCACATCTCTCACAAAGAGCTTGAAACTTTTGTGGACCCGGGAACACTTGGTCCTGCCGCCGATGCTGTACCATCGACACGAATAGTGACCAGTTGCAATGTTAAGTTGCTGAGTGGCAAGTCCGCAGTTACGGGGTTCGTTCTGAAGACCAAATTGAGAGACTGTTGCGGTCATCTCCGGGCGACGCCTGATGTACGCCGGTGTTGTCGAAGCATTCTGAACAGAAACTCCGGACTCACTGATACAAGACACAAGGACGAAAGTTCGCCGTCAGCCCGTCTCTCAAACATGTCAACTCCCTGCAAACTGTCTTTTCGCATTCGGGTATACCCGATACCGTTCAACGAGAAACACAGATGTGCATCAGCATGAGAAGTCTCTTCGTGGTAGCAACAGTACGACACGCATTGAGATTGAGTAACTCGAGGCTTGCGAGGTCTCAGTGCCACTGATGCCTCACATGTGCTGCACGTCTAGCTTTTACAAATTTTTCGCCGCGTTGACTTTGGATCGCGGGCCAGATCCCGGTGATCTGAGTGCTGGCTTGTTGATTTGATGTGTCATCAGTAGTTATTCTCGGCGTCGGGAGAAAAGCAGGTTGTATACAAACTTCCGGTGCACTTGAGACCGGGCCATAATACTCCTGACTTGGGTGTCTGTCGACCTTTATGCAGTATCGTCGAGGATGCGATGTGCTCTGATAGTCTCATTGACCCTCAGATATCACCCTTCCTAGGTGAGGACTTACTCAGGGTTGTAGTTAAGGTGTGGGAGTCGCTGCGAGCAAGTCTAATTATCACAACCCTGGAGTCTCTAAGCGACTAGGTCTAGACGGTGCCCCTGGTGCCCGGACGTCTTGTTCTAGTTCAAAGTGGCAGGGAGGGTGACAACACCATGCCAATCACATGTGCAGCGCAAAGCTCAGGGTTTTGGCACGTCCCTCTTGCCACCTTGGGTCACTGCGGTCTAGAAGCTCCGGTGCCGCTCGTTGCCTTCGGGTTGCGCAGGTGCGTGAGCATGCGTCGATAATGATCGCAAAGATCAGACACACCGAGGCTGGAATCGTTTCAGGGCGCGAAGCTGACATAAGTCGTGCGATGAAAGGCTCCCTGACGGCTCCCGCGCAGAGTTGGGCGCCCGAGCATTGCAGTGTGTGTCGGCTGGTCCACCGAGCTCCACTATCGGAAAGGCTGAGTATGTCAAAACACGAGGTTTTCAGTTGGCGCCAATGCCGCGCTGGTTCGCGGGCCGGGGAAGTGGTTCCGGCACCGTCGATTGTCTGAGGGTTGGGCGACGGCTGGGCCGAATCGAATGCCAAATTATGGTTCGTGTGCTGGGAGGTGAAATGGACGGGTTTGAGAAATCCACCCGGGGAACTTTGCCATACTTCGGACCCCTATATGGCCCGCCGAAAGTTGAACCATAATGCTCATAATGCTGGGGTCCGGACAGGTGTCAAAGCCTCAGTTGCCTGCCCACGGCCCCCGTTTTTTTCTTGCAGCTTGACTCTGTGCCTGTCTCGCTGTCTCTGGCTCGTCTCCCCGGAGCCCGCCGCGTGCGTCCGGGGAAGGGTTCCGCGCTCAGTTTGTTTTGTTTCCTCAATGCAACCTCACCTCGCGGTAGGCCTGTCCGTGTGTCGGCCCAGCGTTTGAGCCTGATGTGGTCGAGACCATCTGGCATATAGCTGCTCAACCCGCGGCAGACAGGGATCGAGCTCATGCGTCCGCCCGGGAGAGGCGGAGCGGCAGGTCATAAACAAGTTTGACGTCGCCCTCAGGCGATGCGAGCTTGCCGTATCGGCTCTAGGGGACAAGGGACGACTCTTGAAATAACTCGGCTGTCGGGTGATACAAGACAGCTATGGTTTCCGGTCCGAACCTTGCGCCCAACCGTCATCTGTTTCAGCTTCGAGCTCCCCTCCGTCTGTGCACCTCGTCACGACACCTTTTAATTCACGCCAGCCGCGCTCTCCGCTCGCCCTTCCGCCCTGCCGTCATGTCTATCAGCTCTCTCAGCCACATGGTCCATCAAAGTCATCCATCCTAGAGTCCGACCTGCCGCAAATCAACCACAATGCCATCTTCAACCACATCAACCTCTTCATCTTCGAGCTCACACAGCTCCAGGGGCTCCGGCCACCACAGATCCTCCAGCCAGAGGAGGTCAAAGGCCCACCACAACCTCGACAGGGCTGCACAGGAGATCGAGGATGATCGGACGAATTACCGTATCATCAGAGATGGAGGCTGGGACAACATCCACCACTTCATGCTGTCATACGGCCTGAAGCCCTACGACCCGGATGACTACGAGACAGCAAAGGTCATCATCCAGGGCTTCCGAGACAGGGGATACTACCGGAAGTCAAGCGGCTCCAGCTCCTCGTCGTCAAGACGCTAGGCCGCCGGACTTTTGCGAATGATGGGATGCGGGACACGCCTATTTCGCCGAACGGAAACAACATGACCTGGAGCAATCCAGGGTGAAGGAGACTATCAAACAGTAATGGTGGAGGACAACACGCTCGCTACAACATTGAGCCCACACCTCTCGGGTTATAAAAAAAAGTCAAAGACAGTATGCACCTCGCGGTCAAAGGAATGTCAACTCAACAAAATGTGGGCAACCAAAAGTTCGGGGGGAAAAGTACCCTTGGAAAATCGAGGCGCTCATTTGGGAATTCGGTGGGAAAATGCGCCGCGAAAAGCATATTTCTGGCCATGGCGTTATGGAATAAGTCGCTGTAAGGAGTCCAAACTGTCTCTAGCGGATACGGCGTCATTGTTGCTTGTTTTCGGAATGGTCTTGGGACAGACATTGTCACTATTATCTCCGTGTAGGACTTCGGGGCTCTACTCAAGTCTCCTCACTCGGCTGTATCAGTCTGCCTAGATTGAGAGCTATCGGTTTGGCGTTGGTTATGGTTCGGCAGCGGAAGGGACTGGAGACTGAGCCAGCAGGTGTAAGAGGAGTCTTGAACATCTAACAATTGAGAGAATACAGTTTGTTTCCTTAATCAATATGCTGCTTCATGCGGGTCATGTGAAACTGCCTTAAGGGGCTGTAGGGCTGTAGGGCTGATCGATCGTATGCGAGCGCAGCGATGACAGGTATACATGTGGCTACTAGATGTGCATACAAATCATCTAAGCACCTGTCAGACGGATTTTCTATGAATTCCCTCCTGCTCAATTGAGTTAGGTAGGTCGTATGACACGGATCTAGCGTTTTGACTAGAAGTGCATCTATGTCATGACATCAATACACAGAGCTAGGTATCATTGGAAGTGGCCCCGCTGCAAAACAAGTGGACATTTTTGAGCATAGACCTAGCGTAGATTTTTCTAGACGAGGTGAAGCAAGTTGCCTTCGAGTAGTTGGTCCCTTGACCTCAGAGGTCAACCACAGAGAGCTAGGAGCATAACATGGTTGAAGGAATTACGGAACATCCAATTGCGCATTGATATACATCAGTGAAGAGGACAAGATCTTTATATTTTCATTCTCGCCTTATTCGTTAAGTTTTGGTTACGGGTAGGTACAGCAAACGGGCCCTGCGGCTACCCCCCGTTGGCACAAATAATAGCGCGGGGAGACATTTCGTCAGGAAACCTAATAGGAGCATTCTCTCCTCTTCACAATTCGCATCAGTCTCGACATTTCTGTGAGCTCTGTTTCCAAGAGCATTAAATGCTGGTGAGCCTTTTCTCGACTACTATATGATCAGGGGATCGTTAATTTATCAGTGGTCCAGTGGTCTATAGGATGACACCACTGAGCCCCAGCCACGTTCAACTGTTGTAGTGTCATTTGTATATACCTTCTGGTCCAGAAACAGGATATATATATATGTGTGTGTGTGTATGTGTGTGTACACTACACGACGAATATTCCTTCAGTCATGTATCTCTGCCTGGACACTCAACGCGAGTGCATCAAAGCAGCACGAGGAGTGCAAACTAGAAAATCTGTAAGCATATCCCAGAGAGATTATTCTATGCGACTTATACAATCTGAAACTGAAACGAATTTGAGTCCATACTGTTATAGGGCTTGATTATGAGTTTCAGCCAAGATATGCAATCTCCATCCACGAGCAGGGAACTCATGTTGTGAGTCTTGGTGCCAGACTCAGAGCCCCAGTTTCCTCAAATATCAATGATCGTGGACTGTGTTGAACTGCAGATTCCCATAATGACGTGAAACCTCGAATACTACCAGGCTTGGTTTTTCGACGACGGAGCATAGTGTCTCAAGGCTGTTAGTGTGAATTCAAGTCAAGACTCTAGGATATTGTATGTGTCACTTGCACGTCTTTATAATCTGCGGACCTGCAGAAATTTATTCCTTCCACCATAGGCAATCTTTAGCGTAGTCTTGATACTGTGAATATTAATCCCCATGGGGAGTCAGAGACCGTCGCACCTCGAGCACATGAGAAACAACCACTCAACTCGCCACTGTCAGGTACCTAAGTATGCACTGCCCGTTAGCTTCCGTCAAGTTAAATCTCCGTATGAGACTATTGGCCGGCGCTAACGTTGTGGGACGTCTTTCCGAAGTGCTGCACAGCAGTAGAAGCCTTAGCCACAAGCATGTTTGTGCTAGCTTCAATGTTGTCAGGACACCGCGGCGGAAGTGCTCCCGTGGACCCGAAATCGCGGAAGCATCCTCGAGCCATCGCAACCCCCCGCAATTCGTGCAAGATATTTTCTCCAGTCTTGGTCGACGGGGCTTGCCCGCACTCGTCCAAGCCCGCGCGCCTAGCACGTGCGGAGAACCTGGCCTGTGGGCTCTGCGAAGCCCTCGCTTCGGTGCAACCATTGAGCCTGATTCGGTACACTAGGCGGAAGGGACATCGTGGGCCATTTTCACTCGGGACTCTGCGCCGAAATGAATGTCATCTAACATTCTGGGGGAAATCTGCATCGTCATGGATAGCACGTGCTTGCGTAAGTGCGTGTAGGTTGGGGTATAATAATGTACTTATATTGCTGCTGGAGTGCATGTTCCACGAAATACGCGCCGTGTCAACGGAGGACTATTCGCTACCCGTCTCGTCAACATGATCTTCAAGGCATCACTTGTGTGGAGTGTGTTGGCCCTCGCGGCTACAGCACTGCCCTCTGCTCTTCACATAAGCAACAAGCAGCCTCCGCCGGCGTATCCCATCGGGCAAGGAAAGGGCTCAAATGCCAAAGTATCGGGCCGACTCTTTAATATCGATGGTAAAAAGGAGTATTTCGCTGGTGAGTCCGAGACATCCTCTTGCCACCCGCATCACCTGCCGAATCACAAACACTGACTGAGATGGTACCTTGTAGGAAGCAATGCATGGTGGCTTGCGCACTTGAGCAACAATGATGATATCGACATCGCTCTAAGCCAGGTGGCCAAGGTATGGCGACACCGGTGCCTGAAGGTCAAAGTTCATGGACTGACGCGGGACTATAGACCCAGTACAAAGTACTCCGTGTCTGGGGTTTCGGCGACGTGAACACGCTCCCAGACCCCAACAACGGGGACCCCAACAAGGTGTACTTCCAGGTGCTCAACTCGACGGGGAGCTACATCAACTTCGGCGCGGACGGCCTGCAGCGGCTCGACTACGCGGTCTCGTCGGCCGAGAGGCACGGCGTGAAGCTGGTGCTCAACTTCATCAACAACTGGAACGACTACGGCGGGATCAACGCCTACACGCAGGCCTTCGGGGCCAACGCGACCCAGTGGTTCACGGACGCGACTTCACAAAAGGTCTACCGCAACTACGTCAACGTCCTGGTGAACAGGTACAAGAAGTCCACGGCAATCTTCGCGTGGGAGCTGGGCAACGAGCCGCGCTGCAAGGGGTGCCCCACGTCGGTCATCACCAAGTGGGCGGCGGACACGTCCAAGTATATCAAGAGCCTTGACCCGGGCCATATGGTCACGCTCGGAGACGAAGGGTGGTTCGCTCCGGGCACGGCGCTCAGCGGTGACGACGGGTCGTATGCCTACTCCGGGGGCGAGGGCGTCGATTTCGTCGCCAACCTGGGCATCAGCACGCTCGACTACGGCACCTTCCACCTCTACCCGGACTCGTGGGGCTACGAGTACCCCTGGGGCAGCGACTGGATCGTGCAGCACGACGAGGTGGGCAAGAAGTCCGGGAAGCCTGTCATCCTCGAGGAGTATGGAGCGCCGTTCCCCGGGAATCACACGCCCATCTACAAGCCCTGGCAGGACACTGTGGTCAAGAGCGGTGTTGCGGCGGATCAGGTTTGGCAGTTTGGCACGCACGACCTCAGCGTGCCGGGCCCGACCCTTGGAGACGTAAACTCGATCTACTACAACGACACCGAGTATCAGGTTCTGGGCTTTGAGCATGCGGCCACTATGCTCAGCAAGAAGGTCTGAGCACTGTTTGAACACAGAATCATGGTCAAATGTTGTACATAGAACCTTTGTTCCGAATCGAGAAATCGAATGAAACCAACTGAGCTAGATTCTACACATGTGCGCCCTGTCGACGTTGGACTGCTTGTGCCGTGAGGACGTCGCAGTGACCAACTCAGCGGGAGTTGTCTGTGTCCTATTACCTGACCTTAGCAATGGTTGAATCAAGGTAAGTGTTGTAGAAATGACTCTTGGGTGGTATCTCAGCTTTGGAGTAATACAGTCCTATGTCAGATGTAGCATGTTTTCCTCTAAATCGACATGGAGTTGAGATTTCAGATGAGATTCTAAGTCTAGTTACCTTGGACTTTGACCTGTGTTAAAAGACAGCAAGAAATTTGGGTTGATAACCAATTCATGAAGTAGATCATGGACACTCATAGAATATAGCTCTGTTCTCATTGTGTTTCAGTCACCAAAGTCTCCATTTGCGAGCTAGTAGCCGTGGGCTAAGTTATCCAGAGACCTGGGTAGGCTTGCCAGCCTGAGTACAGCACATGAGTTCATCCTGTTGGTAAGGACGTCCTCAGCTGAGTTTGAGTAAGGCTTTCGAATCTGCTGCAAACCTGGTCAGGTCTGGATCAGAAGCAAGTGCCCCAAGACACTGAGAAGCGTCAAACGTCATCAAGCCTAGAGTCTCAGTAGAGGGGTTGTCCAGTGGGTCGATTTGCAGGTTGGCGTCGGCTTTGGCAATGAAGCGGGGTCATTACTTCACGCATTGCCTTGAAGAGAAGAGAATCTGGCGACTCATACTGAGACAACTGGGATGCATCGTCATTGTACAGCACAATTTCTACCTGCGACAAAATTCGCAGCATGCAAAATGATGTATTCCGTAGCCCAGCCTCCGAAGACAGGAACCCCTCGAGAAGGAAGGACCCTGAACCAGGAGGACCCTGAGGAGCTCCTCCCCGCCGCCGCGGGGAGGAGGGGGAGGACGGGACAGGGAGAAGATTGAGCCGCGGAACGTAAGATTTTCGGTGAGGCCCGACGGCGTGGGCTGGAGATCTGCAGCGATCGCTCCTGCAGAACCAAGCTTGGAAGTGGGTACCGTGAGTGCATTATCATTAGGATCAGATAACGATGGGAGGCGAGATCAGTAGATCCGTTCACAGATCAGGGGCCCCAAAGTCAGGCGAGGATTGGCACACGCGACCCCGGAAGAGAGGAAATTTTTCTTGGTTGGTTGAATTGGTGGTGGTTGTATTTGCTCAAGGGTATCAAAAAAAAAAACTAGGTATGCTTCTAAATCCGTCCTGTCATGCCGGGTTTGTGTCCTCCGCCGCCGCATCCCGAGCAATTAATGTGTAAGAAAAATGTACAGTCAATCATCCAACAAACAATACAAGAAAAAACAAATCAATCAAACTGCTAAGCCTCAGTAAACGCCGACGCCTTGCATGCCAGAAACCCCTCTCTGTCTGGCTACTCCCCCACCCCTATTCACCCTGATGGGTTGATCCCCCTTTCAGTGAGCATGAGCAAAGCACGTAATCGGGCCCCACCCGAGGGCGCCCATCGTCGGCCCTTTTTGGGGGCGTCCAGCCTAAAGGGGACGCCCCGAACCCCACGTATGAGATGGGAATGATGCATTTTGCCCAGTTCTGGCAATGGCCCCATCGTCCCGCCGGAGTGGGAGTCATCTCGATGGGGTGATTTTGCTTCTTGTCGTGCTTGGTCCTCCGGCCAGCGCCGCCTTGTTTGTGGGCAGGCAGGCAGGGCAGGCAGGGCAGGGCACGCAGACCAGGAACCGACAGGGCGAAATGACGACATGTGGGCGGAATATTGCGAAGGCGCGCTACGCGCAGGCGCATCGTGTTGCTCGGATCGTGTGATGGGTTTCGTCAAGTTGCAGTGGGCTCGTTGCTTGATCATCAGGGTTTGCTGCTGAGAAATACAACTTGGCAGGGTCGAGAGCCGGATCGGGTTTCGCTTGCATAGGTACAAGGGGTTGTAGGTAGGGTACAGTCAGATGAGTGTAAGTGGGTTGGTGTGTGTGGGTAGATGAGTGTGGTGTCTGCATGTGTTTGATGTAGAGCCGTTGCTGTCAGGACCCCAGACCAGCCTCGCTCAGACTGCAGGAAAGACTCGATGAGGAGCAGTCTTGTAGCAGGCTTGGAGCTTATCGCGTGCCCCATTTCCAACTTGAGTTGGACGAGGTTCGGGTCATGGAGGGAGCCGAGGAGTCGCTCCGGTCACTGTCCATGGAACGCTTGCCGCCGTCTGAGCCAGTTGGAGAAGAGGCACGCTGGAAGCTGGAGGGGAAGTAGGCGCCGCCGGTAGGAGAGGCTTGGCCAGGCTCGAGCGGGTGCTTGATCTCCTTCCAGGATGCAGCGATCTGCTTGCACAGGTGTGCGGACATGGTGTATGTGGGAGACATTGTTGTTTGTGGTTGTTGATGTGGTGGTTGGTTGTTGTAAGTGAGCAGGTAAGCTAAGACGGCTTGGTTTGCTGGTTTGCTTCTTGGTGTAATTGTTTGTTGTGTTTGTAGTGTAGTGCAGCAGAGAAAGGTGAGGCACGGCTTGTTGTTAGACGACAGACAAAAGGATCGATGAAGAAGAACAGCAAAGTGTGCGACAGAGGAGGCTTTTGACTCCTGGGGATTCTAAGTGAATTAATATTGTAGCTGGGAAAAAGAAGAATCTGATGCACCTTGTCAGGTTTGGATGTTTCCAGCCCAGGCACCACACTACCCTGTGCTCCCCCCCACCAACTCCAGTAGACTACATAGTCACCCACAGAGAGACATAGGGTACATACGTGACCCTTGTACGGTGGTCTAAAAACGGTACACACGCTTGTTCACATATGTAGCACCCGCCTGCCGCAGGGTGGTGCATGCTTTCGGCACCACCAGCCAGATCAAAACAGCCCACCCTCCGTATTGCGACCTGCCAGGCTCAGCTTCTTTCCGAGGCCAGGCCCGGGCCCCCCAATTGTCCTCCCAAATTCTGCCCACGGCCAATCACAGGCTGTGCAAAGTCATATCGCTGTGCCTACCATTGGACGGCAGCTGTTGGCCATCATGCGATTCCAGCCGCAATGTGGACAGTGAGCCTCGTGAAATCGAACCACCTCAGCGGCAAGCAGCCCGGCCTGGCCCCGCCCTGGGAAACTATGTTCCGTTGTGGCAGCTCCGCAGGCCTGGCAGGCTGGCCTGGCAGGGTGTGGAAAATTGCAGATCTCTCTACACACTAGTGTAAACTGATCTGATCGGGTCGCTGCCACGTTCCTCTTTCGGCTCGGATCAATCTGTGCTGCCCTCGGTTCATTCTGACGGCACTGCGATGCTGCTCTGCTCCTCGGGGCAACTCCCATCAGTCAGTGCAATCCAATGCTTGTTTCTGCTCGCAGGGAAGCCCGTCCTTCAGCACGAGCATCTCCCTCTCTCTCCCCCAACCCCGCTGACGTAACAGTTGGGGCGCCTCCCGTTGCCCCTTGAGCCATCCCACATCCCGCCGGCCAGAATAGAGTAGAGACAGCCTACCATCCAGACAGTCGGGGGTGGCCTGGCCTAGCTGGGGTGGCTCCGCCGCAACCTGCACAGCAACTGCAAGATGCGATCATGGCATTGACTCGAGTGACAGTCTAGTCTCCCTAATAACAGTACACAGTAGTATACAGGGCAGAGGACCCCAGGGCAATAGTCCAAAAACCTTCGTCAGCCCTCCTCAAGGCAGTGGCAATTCTGGCACCACCAAACACGCGTCCAAGGGGCTGCGGCCAGGCCCACATACCTCCCCAGTTATTATCCACTTGCGACAGCCCACCCATTCTCCGTCTGCCGTGACAGCTGCCCCAGTTGTGACTGTTATATCACGTCGGTCGCGCCAGCCATCAGCCCTGTCACCCTCAGGGTCCGCCAGGTTGTGGGAACACAGCCATGCGAGCCTAGTAGCGCAGTGGGCTTCGAACCAAAAAGGGCACCAGTCTAGAGGCAGTCGATCACCGGTGCCATATCGGCATCCCAGGCGTCCATCCCTTCTGCCGCGTCACAACCAGCACGTCCGCCTCGATCCCCGAACTGTTGACCTGGTCGATGCTCGCGTAAAGGCTGTAGCCGAACCTCTCCAGGATCCCGAGCAGGCTCAGCAGCAGCATCCTAGACTTGACCGTCTCCTCGCCCGACGCCTGCCACGGCTGCCCGTGGAACTTGAGCTTCAGCCGGTCGCTCTCGAGCTCGTGACTCTTGAGCCTGTAGTTCGCCCGGAACTCCGCGATGATGGCCTCGGCCAGGTCCCCCGGCGGCGCGTCCACGATCTTCATCTTGTCCGTCCAGTCGAACGAGATGCTCAGCCATTCGCACGGCGGCGGCGGCGGGTTCTGATATCTGAAGATGAGGGAGTCTGCAAGAGCACCGTCAGCGTCGTGCTCATGGCCCCAACAACGCGAGGACCAGGAACCACCACCATACCTTTGTCCAGCTCCTTCCTGGACACGTCCACGGCCGCCTGCAGCACCCACCCCATGTCATATAACGTCTCAAGCATCCTCCTGACGAGCCGCCGCGACTTGTCGTCCCCATTGACCTTCTCCTGCCACGGGTAGCCCTTGAACTTGATCTCGTCGGCCCCGCCGTATGCCCGGACGTCCTGGATCGGCCAGATCGACCCCAGCACGCTCCTGAGGGCGCTGGTCTCGGGCGCGCTGAAGTTAATGAAGCGCATCCGGTCTGTCATGTTGAGGGTCACGCATGCAAAGCGTGTTTGGAAGGACGAGGCGCCTTGTGACGGTCCGGCTGATGTCGTGGCCTCTTGGAATGATGGCGGTGGTGCGTATCCTGCCTTGGGCTCGCCGAAGGGTTGACTCTTGTCGCCCATGTTTGCCAGCGTCTTGGTGATGTGACTACCCTTCTAACTCATACGTAATCCGGGATGTAGGTAGGTGCTCTCGTAGATTCTTGAGGTTGCTTAATTTTAATGAATATAGTGCGAACGAGGAATGAGGGTGAGCCGTCTAGGTTTTAAGCAATCGACCTGGTGTTCTGGGCAGCTCAGACGAGGTAAGATATATGTACATGTTGAGTGGGAAGTTGTGACTGCCTGACGATTTGACGTCGCTCGTGAGAGCAAAGCCACAATGCGGGTCAGCCGCACTAGCTCCTTCCGCCGCTTCAGCTCGCCTACGGGTCTAAGTCGGTCATACCCACAATGATCGTACTCAGAAGAAAAGTTGAGATATCTTTTATTGATTCATACGCTCCTGTCTTATCGCCTGTATGCGAGATTTTGAGATACTCAAATCCTCAATCACATTCACCTACATCAACTCAGCCAGTGCTTGTCCTATCACCCTTTGCCCAGCATTGGGCGACAATTCCACAACTATGCAGATGAATTGTTCATTGAGAATTAATATCAGCCTTAAATTTTGTACTTTCGAAATCAATTGATCTCAGAGCAACGGTTTGGCAAATTCCATCGCGGGAAAGGTGAAGAAGGAGCCTGAGGTACCTAGGTAAGCATCCAAAGCCAGCCACCAGTCCAGGGACACATATACGTTCTGAAAATGGCATTCAGCTTTCGAAAGCTGAAGAAAAATGGTTCGCCCTATTCAGTGAGGCAAACGAGTGCGTTTCATATTCCTGGGGCATGGATCATCACACGCAATGATGGAGAATCACTGCTTTTGGCTTGTAGATTGAGCACAGAAGACACCTTGTTTAGCTACCTGTCTTGCTAATAATTCGTAACAGTATGCGAGACACCAGCTGACGCCTTTTTTAGCACAAAACGTTGCGTAAAAAGTTTTGCTATTTTTCAACCCAAGGGACTCTGATCCAGACCTGACAAGTTCTTTGCAATACCTGAAACGGAAAGCAGCATGCAATCATATCTCGTCCATCAGTAGTCAAGATATCATGACCCACTGATTTGTTTGGATTCTGTGTACATCGTCTATTGTCGATCTAATTGTATTTGGTTTATCGTCTTAAGTTTAACCTCACCCATATAACTCATGTCTCGTATTTTGCGCCCAACGACAGCCATCAACCTCTACAGGAGAAGGAAATAAAAGGAAAAACGCCAACAGAACTAAATTCAATGTCACCAGCCTCAGAAAACTCCCAATTTGATTCAAACGCTGAACTCCGTGTGCTGTATATGCTTTCGCCTTGACAAATAGCCCGTCCCAAGAAACACCCTAAGCAGCCGGGACAGCAACGGCCTGCTCCTCCCCAACCACACCGAGCTCCCGGGTGACGTCCAGGGCCGGCGTCTTGAGCTCCGTGAACGCCTCGGGCCACAGGAACATGCGCTCCTCTTTTGTGGGCGACATGACGACGAGCCTGGGTACGTTCGACTTGCTCGAGACACGGCGCCACATGTTAGCACGCGGGTTGAAGCGGGCGGGGAAGCCCTTGCCGGCCGTCTTCCTCTCGTCCTCCTCAATAATCTTGGCGAGCTCGGCCTGGATGCCCGCGAAGGTGTCGAAGGGGATGTAGGCGATGCCGTTCTCCTGGCAGTACTCCTCGAGGCGCAGCCCCCGGCGCGCGAACAGCACGTCCGCCTGCCGGGCGGCGGGGAGGTCCGAGACGCCGTCGCCGATGAAGACGACGAGCGGGATGGTGCCGTCCTCGTCGACCAGCTCAGCCTCGGCCGCGGCGCGTGCCTCTTGTACCGACAGCGCCTTGTCGTGGCCCAACTCCGTGTCGTGGCGCCAGATCACCTTCCAGTCGGAGCCGTCCTCGGCGATGGCGGCGTCGTTGGCGACGATCTCGATGTGGCTGGACTGCTCCTCGCCGAGGAAGGTGTCGAGCACTCTCCGCAGCACGGGCTTGATTCCGGCCGAGATGACGTTGAAGGGGATCGAATTCTCGAGGCAGAAGGCGTGGAAGGCGCGGAAGTCCGGGTCGATGTCCAGCGACTCCTCCATCACCTCGAATCCGTCGTCGAATGGGATGTTGAGCGAGCCCCACATCTCCTCTGAAACATCGCGGAATGATCGCTCGCCGTTCTTGATCTGTTCATCAAGAACCTGTCGTCTCTTGGAGCCGCATCCGAAGTTATCGAAGAGGACATGGCCCGTGTCTTGCATAAAGATGGTGCCGTCAAAATCTTGAGAAAAGAAGAGCCCGTTAGCCTAGTCATCCAAGAGAAGGTTTTCCTCATGTAACACACCTGAAAAGCATACGATCTTCCTCTTCTTGCTTGTAGGCTCCACTGGCGTGTTCTTGGCCATGATAGGAGGGGATGTGAGGGCACCTGGAGCCATTGTGGATGAAAATTAGGAGCAATGGCAGAGAATATAAATGGAACAGTAGACTTGATTAGTCAAATTACACGAGAAGTAGTATATTCGATATTTAAGACTGGTGAACTAGGTTCAAGGAGAAAGAAGATAAGGTGGAAAGAACCAGGGAAGGCTACTGAGAACGCTATATATGCCAGTGAAGAAGCCGAAACACCATGAACACGGGGTTCTGGGGCGCTAAGTGTTATCATTACCACCATGACCATGACAGAAGCAGACTAGGGATTATGGGAAGGGCCAGAATCACGATGGAGACTAAGGCCGGGAGTCCAGACAATCCGGCCAGCGAACCGCGATGCCCCTCCACGATGTTTCCGCAGGGGGTTCATTTTCCAGTAAGGTGCACATGCAACGGTCTCTTCGCATCCTCTTTTCTGCTGCATTCCATTCTGCCGCCAAACCCCCGGCAATAGGATCGTCACTGCGCAGCTGGGGCGTTGCAGGAGGCCAACGCATAAGTAGGAGAGGGTGAGAGAGAGCCTGTGAACAGTGGGCTCGAAAGGATTTTTCCAAAGATAGCTGCGGCATTTCAGTATTGCTCAGCACTCGGTGGCCGCCAACGATAGGCCGCTTGGCAAGCGTTGTGCCTAAGCCGGCCCAGGGCCGGAGGGAGATCTTCGCGGGCTAGACTCGGGCGGCCAGGCCTGCAGCAGAGTTGGAGGTCTCGGCCGGTCTTTCATTCGCCGGTGGCGAGGAGGCTCTGCTCCAGATCCGACCTCGAGCTGGGATCTGCCAGCGGCCGGGCAGCATCTGGCCACCATCCCAAGTAGGTGATTGACAGGCACCACCCACCACATTTGGGCAGGCCGGCAAGGCACTGGCATGCTGGCCCGGAGCATTCACATGCCATTCTCCATGGCCTCAAGATGAGATGTGCTATGAAAGACATGATGCACTCTCGAAAGACCAACAAAGCGCTTCGGGATGACTGTGCCGTCACTTGTCGTCGTAGGTTTCTCTGGTTGATGTCATCGCGCTTAGGGGGACGTCGGCTCGCGCAACCGCCGGCCAGCGCGCTGGCAGTGGGTACACCTGCGCTTGACCCCATGGGGTCTACTGTGCCAGTCCGACTCGCATCTCACCCGCATACAAGCCAGGTCTTCCTTCTGGAGTGGTCTGGACGGGAAGGAGGATCCGGGCCTCGCTGAGCCTGCACGGCCCAGTCCCCTGGCGGGTGTGCACCAGTCCGACCCAAGGGAAGCGGTGAGCAAATCCATTCGGGAGCCCCCTTTCCCCCTACTGCTCCTCAACTACCTAGCGTTATGACGGTCCACCTGCACACACACACACAGCGACAGCTTACCGAAATCTGATGTGGTTCTCAAAAGGAGGGACTCATCTGCCGGTGGATGAGTTGCATGCCGTCATTACGCGTCGAAGGGAGCATCGAGGGGATCATGAGGAGCCTGCGCAACCCCCTACTGACTCGGGGAGAGCTGCGTGTGACAATTCGGATGCTTGTGCAATGTTCAATGGCCGAAGGTGATGTCAGTCTTTGAAAGCCCGCTGAAGCAGGCCGCCGAGAAGCATCCATTTGCAAATTGTGTAGGCGTAGGAAAGGGCAAGATGTTTCTGGAGTGTAGGACTGCTGCAGGGCTTTGTGAACGGCAGACCTGGGTTAGACCCTGACCGTGAGCCCTGGGAATACCGTCCACTTCTATGCTCAATTCAACGTCCTCTGTTTGTGGATNTTTTCGAACTACTGGAGCTGGGTGCCAAAAAAAAAAAAAAAAATAGAATCGAGGGCACAATCATGGCTGAATGAGTATCACAACTCACCAAGCTCAATTCAATAGAGTGGATGTTTCCAAGTACCAGCTAATTAGTCTACGCACTCTAAACGGCTCAAGTCTGAGATTTCTCTAGCCGGCTATGAGATGAATTCTCACTTTAAGACAAGTATAGCAAATTTTCAAGGCGATGACTGGCGCCAAAAGGTTGATTCCAGGCTGCATGATACTCAGCTTTTGGCAGGAAACGAGTACTGTGACAGGGTTATTATCATGAATAGTTTTCTTCGTATGACATCGTCATTGTTGCCACGAATTATTTCTTTGTGATGACCTTTCCTAAAGAACAGATGGTTCATGGTTGTATCTAGAGAGATGTGAATGATATTGGACGACAGCCCGCTCGTGCCTATACTCCATGCTGTGTGAGCTTCATCTGGCTCTCGAGTCACTTCAAATAGTCGTGAATTCAATTTGTCCCAGCCCTTCTCATTCATCTCACTCAGATCATACATTACTTGTCAAGCATTGACAGTCCAGTAGATTCTCAATCTCACGGCGCCTCTGTCAGGTTATGAGAATCGACTATCAGAAGCCGCAGCCGCTCCAGGAGTACCCGGGCGATCTGCTCACGAATCTCGCTCTCCTCAGGGCCCGACAGGTCGTGCGAGAATATCTCCAGCAGGGACTTGCTGAGGCGGTAAGCCTTCTAGACTGCTAATCAAAGTCCGGTTTGGCGATTCAGCGTGATTGTCTAACTCAGTGAATCGAGGACTTCAGATGTGCCACGCGGTAGTAACAAAAACATAAAATCAACCAACGGTAACATCCGTACGATTTTCAGAGCAGAGATCTGGCTTTGGACAGTGCCCAACGCCCTGACCCTATTACCCGACCTGTGGTCTGAGATGCCGTATGTAGATAAACTGTAAAGCATTGTCCGTCTGCGTGTCACGGGATTGATTCACGAGTTGAAGTTTTCTTGCCTCTATAGATGCGGTATGAAGTTAGCCTAGAGTACTTGCCGTTGCATCTCGTATCAGGGACTGGCTATGAGATTAGTAGTCTGATAGCAAGCAGCAAAAGCTGAACATGCAGTCGGTAGCTCTCTTAGAACCCATACTCTCATGATCCTTGAAGAAGATGCCGCCCAGATAAGCAACAAATATCACCCTCAGTTGATCGCGCATTGTGTCTTGCGCGCAAGTCAAGACTCACTTGAAATGCCCAGGCTGTATCTGTACCGGAAGACCAGGCGGTCTTCCATTGATATATGGGATGAATAACCTAACCAAAGACAGCCCAAAAAGACAACCATTGGCTTCTTGCCAGGAATCTCTGTCAAACCAGGCGAATGTGCTCAGATTTGTAACATAGCACTCGACTATTTCATGTATTCTCACCCTTCTTAGTAGGGGTATTATAATCACGGCGCACCGGCGTTATTTAGTCCATATAATAGCACTTGGGTGCCCTAATTGCCAGCTCTTGTTTCCATAACAAAGGAGCTACGCAGGCGTTGTGAAGGGGAGAGATTCTAGATTTTAGGAAAAGACGGAGAAGGAGGATCAAATTGAACTGTGTTTACCTTTGGAATGTGCTGTTTGTATGCGTCTATGGTGTTTCTTGCTCACCGTGTGTGCCAATTTACTCTGCTTGTATTCAACTAAGCCTTTAGTGTGGCAAGGTATATTCAAGACTAAGCACCTCAGATGCTCCTGGAAATGCCCATGAAACTACCAACTACCACTCGAAGTCGAACCAACTCAATCAAGGTACGGGTAGCAACTCTCAACCATCATTGACTCAAATCAGGCTTCTACCTCCCGTCACCACCCAAGTGATCATCATCCCAACCAAGACGTCATGCCCGTAAATATAGAAATACCCAACCCACGGATCAACATCCAGACCACTATTCCAAATGAACCCCCCTCCCCTCCACCCACACAATGCTGACCGACCGACCGGTCACAGCCTCCGACAGCGCACGCAATTGTCACGAAACGGTGCTTCCCCACCAGGGTCCCACATGCTTCCAGAAACGCGCATCAAACCGTCCCTACGAGGTACGTACCTAAGGGGAGTTAGGGTATGTAGTGTACGTACCTACCGCGGACGGGGTGGTGGGCATGTCGTGGGGCCAAGACGCAGGACTCACACCCACCCACGTCGCCGAAACCTGTCTGTCAGTCAGTCAGCCAGCCAGTCTGGACCGGACCCCCCCCCTCCCCCCGATCATTTCAGCACACAGGAGACTGACTAGCCGGTCCCAGGCACGTGCCAGGTAAGGTTCGTTCATGCGGTAGGTGCCGCATGAATCAGAAGGGACGCGGCAGAGCGGGTAACTTTTTTTGGATTTTTTTTTAGGGGTCCAAGGGTCCAACTCGCTGGGTCCAAGGGTCCTCGTCATCATTCATTCTCCTTTTGTGTCCGTGCTCCACCTGCTCAACAATTCAAGTTAACCTTGTCGGCTTGATGAGAGACCTTGACGTTTCTGACTCCGAAATCTGACCGACACACGCGCAGAGTGCTTCTGATGGAAGTGTTCTATAGGCAAATCACTCATGTTAACCTCCAGAGATACACCGAGGTACAAAAACCGACACTGTCACTCTTGAAGCGTCACTGCTGTTGAAGCACGTTCTACGGCTCATACATGTGCAGTATGCGGTGAAAGACACGGTGAGATGAAGAATATAGCTCCACACAAATCTGGCTCTCTATTGTATCGAGTCTCGTCAGGGCTCTAGTTGCTCTACCAGTCCCAGTCTACCACATTTATGTTGCCCATGTGGATGAATTCCACCAACCTCCGTAGAAAGGAGGCAAAACCAGAGCATGTGCTCTAACTCCAAAACTCCCGGTATCATGCATCAGTGTAACCCGCTCTCTCCAGTCTCCGCCATGTGTAGCTGGCATTGCACGAGTATGTCCACCATCTTGGAAACCTCTTGCAGACGCGTCAGAACGACCTTGTTGCCCTCCACGAAGCCCTTGCATTGATATCTGATGCCAGTCTCTGCACAAAACTCGCGCACAAGTGTCTGACATTTGCGGAGGTTGTGGCGGGGAACCCTGGGGAACAGGTGGTGTACCGCCTGGAACTGCAGGCCTCCGTGCAGCCAGTCGAGCCACTCTGGGCAATCGACGTCCATGGTAGTGCGGAGCTGACGCTGAGCGAACGACTCGGTTGGGCCCAGGTCGGATGTTGGCGTTCCCCAGTGCGACAGGGTTATCTGTACGTGTAGCAGCATTGTGATCGCGTGCGACATGAGGACGAAGGCAACGCGCGTCGGCCAGTCGGGCAACGTGCGCCAGACCAGCACATAGCCGAATAGTACCCAGTAGCATGACATGAAGACGACCTCGAGCCACCTAGTCCACCAGGCCGAGCCGAGCTGTGCGGCGCGGGGCGAGACAAGGTGTAGCCACGACAGGATGTAGAGGTTGAAGCGTGCCAATCCCATTATAGGATAATACACGTACTTTTGATAAGGCACCAGGATATCGGCGGCCTTGTCCCAGACGAAGGTGAAATCGTAGAATGTGCTGTGAATAGATTTGAAGTATGTGGGCGTGTTCGAGAAGAGCGGAATGTTCTGGATATCAGGGTCGTGCTCTGGCATGTTGGTGACGAGGTGGTGGACGTTATGTGAACTCTTCCACCAGCCGATGCTGAGGCCGCAGCAGAAGTCGCCGATGAAGGCGCCAATGACCGTGTCAACCACGAAGTTTCCGGTGATCCCACGGTGGCCAGCATCATGTGCGGTAAACATGATCTGCTGCCAGAAAAAGCCGAGGAAGACGGCAGAAGACATGTACCACTCGATGTTGAGGAGGTACAGGAACATGCCGAATAGTGCCGAATATCGAATCAATTCCTTACCGTACTCCAAGTAGGGGCACTGATACAGGCCTTGGTCCTGGATAACCTTGTGAAGAGCACGGTACTGTTCTCTGATCTCCTGCTGTGTCTCGGTATCCAGAGATGGATAATCACGAATGCCATCGGCGATTTCCTTTTGTTCCAACGCTGCCGTGTAGGCCTCGCGCGACAGACCCTTGCCGGGCAGGAGTTCTGCGGTCTTTTCAGCAGCTGTGGCTTTTGCGTTGACATTCCTGCGTCTGCATTCGCCACCCTCATTCTGAGTCGGCTTGGTGTCCGAATCGGATGCACCGACACTCGAGTTGCTGGAACTGAGGGGATCGCGCTTGGACGACTGGCTGAAGATGGAGTTGCGATCGTCGTCATTGTCATCATCGGTGGCGGTAGCGAGGTCATAAGCGGACGCGGGGCTGTCGTCTACGGCGGCGTCTGTGTATGTCTCTTGCACGAGGCTGCTGTTGAAGACTGAGGTTCCAGCACGAATTGGAGGCTCGAGGTTGGTCCAGGGTTCTTGGATACGACCAATGCGGTAGGCCTTCATGACGGCCAGGGTTTTTGGGAAATGGTACCTGCATTATCTCCGATTGATCAGCATTTGAGAACTGTGCAAGCAAGCAATGCGACCTGCATGCACGCGCATGCGGGCCTGCATTGGGGCCAAAATCAAACACAGAGTAACACGATGGCGAGCAACGCGGCCAATTGTATGATCACGACAGGTGCTCGAGGAGATTGGATTTTGAACCTCAAACTTGTGTGTATAATGCTGTTGGCCACCGTGGGGTTGAAGGGGAGGTGGGTGCGCATTGACTCCCATTGGAGAGCAGAGGGACGCGGGAAGGATTGCCAATGGTGGCATAGCTGCAAAACTTACACGTTGATTTCATCCGACGCATCTCGACCGACCATGTGCAGAATCGCCAACCGACCACCAGGGTGCTTGTCTATCCAGCTGTCAAGCTTCAGGGCGAGCCCCTCGTAGATAACGATGAGTTTGCCATCATCAATCAGCTCTTTGATCTCGCTCGCCGGGACGAGGCGGTTGCGGTCGTTCATTGTAAGTAGGGCTGGACTGAGGTGGGCGAGTTGAGGCGGCTCCTGATCCCAAGTCGAAGAAGCTTGGGAGGAGCTTAGGTCCAAGGTGTAGGGGCAGACCTTGGGAGCTCTCGACGGTAAGGGAAGGCAGGCAGGTGAAGATAGGTAGGGTACCTGGTCGGTGGGAAGGCAGGTAGGTATGGCGGAAAGAAGAGACAGTCATGCACAAAGGATGAACAAGTGACTTTGATGATACAGGGCCTGTTTTCCCTCACCTTCAAAACAAAGAGCAAACGGCGACGAGAATGAAGAAGGGCAAACACATCGAGGACAAGGAAGAGCTCGTCCACTTGCACAAGCTGGGCAGTGGCGATATATACCTAGGTGGGTAGGTACATACGGGGACGGAGACGGAGCAGGAGCAGGAGCAGGAGCAAGAAGCAGGTAGGCATACTCGAGGAACTACCATTCTGCCATTCTGCCGTGGCTGTCCTGTACTCCCGCTCCGTCCCCCTTGCCGTCCCCTTGTCATTCTGGCTTGTCTGGGTCGAGAGCAGGAAAAAGGGAAAAAGCTACTTGTAGGGGTAGCTGCACATGTGCGTGTGCGTGTGTGCGGTACGGCGCCGTACCGCACGTATCCTATACGGGGGGAGGGGAACTGGAGCGAGGGACCACTGCCACGGCGGGCGTTCGTACCTACCGTATCCAGCAACCCTGCAGGAATAAGAATAAAACTGGGGACGACAATAAGGGGCCCCAATCTGGGCAGCTGGAACCTGGGAACCCGGCAGGGCAGGCGAGTAGCAGAGTGGCCACAGGGTGGATGCCGCAGCTGGGCTGAGCTGGTAGACAAGCAGACTGTGTGTGTGGGATTGACAGACGGGCTGCACTGGGGTTGGCCGTTTTGTTTTTTGGGAGAATGATCGAGACAGCAAGAGTGCGAGAGTGTGTGCGTGTATGTGCGCAGATGTGTTTGTGTGTGTGCTGTCTCTCTGGGGACGTATCCCCAGCAGCTGGAGCTGTGTGTGTGTGTGGCCGGGGCTGGCAGTTGGGACTAGCCCATTTGCCTCGTGGCCGCCGGTCGATTCTGTCAAAAAAAGAAGGAGGAGGCTCTGGGGACAGAAGACGGATAGAAGCAGCAGAACCAGAAGCAGAACCACAAAACACACACACACAAGGGCAGGCGACGGGGATCGCCAAGCTGGCCCCAGGACCCTGAATCCTGAAGTCCCTCTCAATGATCCCAGGCGATCCCAAGATGATCCCAACCAAATTGCTCCAGACTGCTCCAGATTGCTCCTCCCATGTGCTCCAGTGCCCGCTTTTCCCAATCGTCGCTCCCCTCCGGCCCTAGGGCCCGAGAGTCATTTCGCACAATCCCGCTTGGCAATAGCTGTCCCTCGGTTTGAACGAATTGCAACAAGACGTCCAAGCTTCCAAGCTTCTTGAAGCGAGAGAAGCTGCGCCTCAGCCCCACTTTGAGCGCCCCCAAACGTCGCCCCTCCCCCAAAAACGCCGCGTCAACTGGCCTGCCACGGCTGGTCCAGCCAAGCACGAGCCCGCATCGGGAAACCTTGGTCGGTGTCACTGACAAACTGAAAGCCAAAAAGACCAGATAAGAGAGATTAAGGCAAAGAGAGAAAGAACCAGCTGGCGGCAGAGAAGGAGAGAGAATCCGGACGGCGGACGGGGGAGAAATAGGAGACAAGGAGAATGTATTGATAGTCCGGCACAATACTCCGCACCGCCTGTCCGGTACCGTTGCATACCTAGGTACCGTACCGTACCGTACCGTACCGTACCTGCGTATGCCGTCGTTGTATGCCGTCACATGTGTGCGTAACAAGTCAAAGCCTCAATCTTGAAACTGTTTGAGATACAACTGTAATCTCTCTCACCTTTCCACTCACCTCTCATATCCCATCATGTATAGGCGTGCCGAAACAATCCCATACAATTTGCCTCCCATCAGTCATGTCCCGCCGGACAGGCATACTGCTGGATCTGCCGCGTCCTTGTCCTCATCCCACCAAGTTTCCGTCCCGCGGCCCTAGCCTCTCTGCCAGGTTCTCCCTCGCCCCTGCGTTCTCATTCCGTCGCCACTTAAGCTCGGGGAAGAGCTCCCTCCCATATTTCGAGCACCCATTCGACCGTCATACTAGAAACCTGTGCCTCGTCGCAGTCTTGTGTAGGTACGGCGGGCGCATCGCATCCAATTGGCCTCTTCAACTGTGCCCCGTGGGTCATTCAGGTCGTCCACGTTCCGGGCCACTGGTGGGCCACGGGACCAGTCCCCAGCCTACCCAGCCCGTCATTGAATCGCCGTCGTGTGGAGGTTCCGGAGGGTGTGAAATTCGACGGGCTGCAGCGCTTCTTGGCTTGGTCAAAAGTCTCGGCGAACCCCCCTAGCGACTAGCACGACGCGCCTCCGCTCCTCCGGGACCATCTCTTTGGTGAACTCGTGCGCCCCCCGGTTCAGTCCCGCACATCAACCCGCATTCATCGTTAGCTTAAAGAAAGGGTGTGTTGCTGGTGGGTGCTGTGGATAGCCGACTTCTTTGCCAACTGCGTTCCCCTGCGGCCATCCCCGAGCGAGAATCGGGTCGCATGGGCTGATTGATATATTGATTGTTTGATTGCTGTCCGGTGGCACCCGCACATCCATCCAGCCCAGGGCGGTGTTGTCGTACGCCACCGGACGGCTCCCAATGAGCCGGTAATCGATTGTCTCTCAGGGAGGACCGTCTTGCCGGTGGGCAGTGCAGGGTTGCGTCTAATCCTGGAGCTGTGCAGCTGAGTTCGCGAGGATGGCCCTGTGTGAGCTGGCCGCATTGGAACCGCCGATGGTTGTCACCTGCACGTCCTCATTTCCATCCTCTGGGGATCTGGGGATATAGAATGGCCTCGCCTCCACTAGTACTCCAAGCCGCACGATGTCACCAGTGAGTTATTTCTTTGCAAAGGCTGGCCCTCGGCCAACCAGGAGAACAGATGACCTTGCACCCTACGCCATCGCTCGGTTCCAGCTGCAGCGGGAGGGATTGTCTTTCAGGTTTTGAAGCATTCAACGCTTGGCCTCGCTCGCTCTCGAGCCGAGTGTGTCCTCGCCACGTCTTCGCAATGTCCTCGACGACCAACGCGAAGCGTATCTTCCTGATGTGATTTCGGCTTTCACGTTGTCGAGTTCCGGTTTGGCGCTGGACTTTTCCTCGAGGTTCGCTTCGCCTCAACCGCCTCCCCTAACCCCCAGATCGACAAGTGATCACCCCATGCCGGTCCATCTGAAAAGGAGAGTGATAGAAGTCGCTGCGGTCCAAACGAGTTGTGCGGTCGGGTTTGTGGCGTCTTGACTGTGCACAAGGTGCATGTAGCGGCCTCGGGTCCTGGATGAATACTGCAAATGAGACCGACGACCCGGCCACCTTCCTGGGTTGTCGATCTCGATGTGGTTGGCGTTGTTGGTCCTGTACCCTCGTGACCACGAGGTTCGGCCAGCGAACCCACTTGGGCCGCCTACCTTTCGAGCCACCAGCCACTTCCGCGTCAAGACCCGACCAACTTGAGGGTATGTGACCAGGAGAGGTCGGCGATGAGCTGTGCCGACGAGAAGATACGCCCGTACGCTTGTAGTGAGCCAATTCATCGCCGCAGCCAACCTTCGGCGGAATGGCACTCAAGCATCGTGAAGTATCCAACTACCCCGCGAGCACCACAAATATGGGGCACAAAGAAGCACAAAACAGAGAGTCAGGGTAGACTCAACTCTGGCCCAGGCCTCAGCAAGTGAAACAGTACTTGCTATGCGCGAAGTGAGTTGTTGAGAAAGAGGGTCAACAGCAGGAAATCGAAACTCACGGTTCATGGAAAGCGGTCGAAATGTGGGCGGGAGGGGTGAGGGGGTCGCCTGTTGTCTACCAGAATACTCCTGGGTAGGCGCGACCGCGCCCTTGATCTAACCGCCCATAGCGTGGATGTCAAAATGGTCACTGCAAGGGATGGCAACATGAACATCCGGGCAGGACAGTCTTCCACGAGGCCGCAGTGAAAGGAGGAAAATGATCAAAAAAACTCCAGGCTGTCAAAAGGTGAAGAGCAATGAGTAAAATAACCAAAAAGGGGCCTCGCCCTTCCGAATACCTGCTGCTTACATATCTATCTCATCTACAGTGGGCGGTTCGGAAGCTTCGGATGCTATGCAAAGTCCGTAGACAAACAAGGCTGAACCACTCATACACCCGGGATTTTTTTAGGCCTCCCCACGGCCCACGCGCCCACAGACTATCAAGTCTCCGGCGGCGGTCCCTGTGACCAAGTGGGCGGAGACGGCCAATCCTCACTTACATGATCGTTTCGTTCAGGGGGGTAAAGCTCTGGGCCCCTGGCACCTCCAAGGCTGGGTAGGATCCAAAGTCAGCAAATCCGGAGTCCTCAGTACCGAAGACCTAGTCTTACTTGTATGGTGATGTACTAGACACAATCAACACTGTCACGAGTTTCCATGGCCGTAGCGAGCGAGCGACCGAGGGCATTGCTGCCCTGGTCGTGCCTCCAGATCTAGTATGATGTGTTTCATGAAGTCTATCATTTCCCTTTTGGCTGCCCATAAGCAATTAAAGTGTCATCTCCCTCGCTCACATGTTCCTGTATGTCTGTCCGTTTACGCCGAGACCTTTGCGCTGAACTTTGCTGCCGCTGTGTCGAACAGGCTGCTCTTCTCCTCCAGGTCTTTCAGGAGCGCGTGCTCGGGCGCCGCCTTCTTCAGGGATGCCGTCAGCTCCTCGGTGTCCTTGCCAATAATCACCTGCAGCACCAGCGAGTTGGCGATGGCCTCCATGTTGCCCGGTTCCTTTTTCAGCGCCTGGTCCAGTGCGGACTGCGCCTCTTCTGTCCTGCCCAAGTGTAGCTCTGCGACAGCCTGTGCGACGAGTGTTTGTACGGACGAGGTGGATGGTGCTTGCGCGAGCTCTTCGAAGACGTAGAATGCCTGCTGGTACTTCTCACCGCCCTGCAAATGCAAGAGTATAGATCAGCTCTTCTGCCCTTCCATGGAGTCGTTGTAGAAGTAGAAAATTCATACCAGTCTCAGTCCAACCCAGGACTCTGCCAGGTTCACCAGGATGCTATCTTGCGCCCACCGTCTTGCGGCAGTGACCTCCTTCAACGCCAGGTCGTTGCGGTTCTGTTGCAGGTGAATCTGTACGATCAGGGCGACTGCGTCGACTGTGATTATACCAACGTCAGTTTCGTTCTATGACCGCGACCAATTACTACTGGCAAGAGAACTCACGGTTCCCCTGATGCCGTCCCAACAGCTGCAGCGCCTCGTCCGCCTTGCCCGCGCTCGCGAGCACCGTGCCCCCTAGGACCTGCACGATGGCATTCTCAGCAACCGCATCCCCACCATCGGCCAGCAGCTTCTCGATCGATGCGACCGCGGCGTCCTCCTTGCCCAGGCTCAGCTCCGCCAGCGCCCCGACGGCGACCAGTTCGGACTCCTTGGCGCTCCCGACCTCGCTGAGCACCTCCTTGCCCTGGCCGAGCGCGATTCGGGCGCGCAGCTGGAGGACTCGCGCCGGCAGGTGGTTCTCGGCCGAGAAGGAGGATGGGTCGAAGTCGTCGAGCACGGATTGGTATTGGTACTGGTGGAATGCAGCGTGGATGTTGATTAGTTCGCCTTCTGAGGAGTAGGGATCCATCTTGTCGTTGTTGTTCTGATTTGCTTTTTGCTTTAATGACTCGTAATCAAAAGACCTCTGCAATACGTGCTTTGAAATATGAGCAGGCAAGTAAGGAAGGAGCGTGGAGCAGTGGGAGTATCACGATGTTGTTGGAATTAAGAGTTTCCAAGCTGGCAGCTTCACAAGTATGAGGCCATCTGTAGACTACCGCAGCTGCTAGGTCATGGACAAATGCGATAAGCGATAGGTGCACGGGCCAGTGCCACAGGGAGTACTTCGGTTTCACTGCATCAGCTAGCATGATGACTGGAGAATCCGAGCCTCTTATTTCACATACAGGCTTGCATGCAACTATTTAATTATCCAACCAGGCAGACCAGTAGGCACAGCTTCATACCCAATGAATTCTGCACAGCCCCTGTGGAACAAGTGCATGCCAGTGCTTAAAATCCAGCATGCCCCCTCACCTGGTCAGGATTGACTTGAATACGAGAAGCACTTCCACAGAATATGCCCTCCACCCGATGGCGTTCTCCCCCAGTTTCGGGTCTGTTGGCGACTTTCTTTCGATCACGATCCTAATAAAGGACATCATTGTAGCCTTGGATGACTGTCGTGGCTCCTCACACAAATATCAAGAATTAAAACAAAGGCTGGAGATCCTAGGAGAAACAATCCATCACGTTGAACAAGCCTATCAAAACCCGGAGTTGGTTGTATCCAATGAAACTTCCACGGCAGCAACACGCGTCGTTTCCCAGGTTCACCAATGCCTCAATGCCTTCAACAGCCAAAGGCTGACAAAATATGTGACAAGCTTGTCTTCTGGCGGGTCAGGCAATGCATTCAAAGATGCAGCGAAGAAGATCCAATTCAAACTTGACGAGAAAGACATTGAGAAATTCCAGCGAGAAATCATGGATTACAACGTGTTGCTCACAATTTTGATGGATGTCTCCGCAATGTGAGAGCATGCTTTCCGAGCCCGTTCTTGGTGATGTGTCGCTGATCTCAAATGCTTGGTTATATTGAAGGCACACCATCAAACGCAACAACGAAGACACTGCAAAGCAATTTTCCGCAATCACGTCCGAAAGCCAAGAGATTCGTAAAGAAAACGCCCACAATTCAAGATACTTGATAAGCTTTGCACAGAATGTTTTTGCGAGCTTGAAGTTTCTCTCGCAGTCAGTCACGAGTATCCACAAGTCGACCACCGAGGTCCTGTCCTCTGTTATTAGCATCTCAACCGGAGTGGCTGAACTCCGTTCCATGTTCATGGCACTCGAGCGGCCTCTGCGTGACGAACATTTCGTCCTCGAGGACGCGAGCGGCCGACCATTCCCGATCCACCTGAAGACGGTCACGTCTTGGGACGTGTTCGAGTACATTCTAACGGAGCATTTCAAGGGCAGGACAGGTGCTCATCGGGTTTTGCGCAGGCGGTACATGCTCAATGAGCGCGCAACTTCCATGGAGATTGACCGCAATAGAGCGTGGGCAAATGCGTTCCGACCCTACCAGCGGGTAGATATGAGTATCCTGTGTAAGGCACCAGCAACGGAGACGGACGTTGACAAGTCTACCAATTGTCCATTCTGTGGCAGAAAGTCTGCAAGCGGCATGGATGTACAAGTTAAATGGTACGTTTCTCTTCTGTTTGTGTCTCAGATAAAGATACACTGAGGCTCGAGCATCCGTTCCTCACCAGATACAGTCAAAATTGCGATATTTTCTATCGGAGAATCGCCAATCTCGAGGATGAAGACAATTTGGCGGCCACCCCAATGCCGCCTCGATCGCGGCGAGATTCGGAAAGTGAGGACGAAGGCATATGCTACCTGTGCCGTCATCCAGACCAAACGAGGCACCGACGCGACAACGAACAGAAAGCGACTGACGAAGCCGAGTCCGATTCAGATGAGGAGGATTATAGAGGTCTTAGCCGCATTGCCCTGGTGCCCCGCCGGAAACGAACAGAAGCATCTGAGAGTGTATTTACTGACTTGTGGGCTTCGTGTGTGAATACTACGGATTCTGCAACCTTTACGCAGCAGGGTAATCCACACAATTTCAGCTGCCCTTTTAGGAAGAGGAGTCCCACCCGTTTCAATGTACGCGATCATGGGACTTGCGCCTTACACTCTTTCGAGGATTTTGCAACGCTTAAGTGAGTGATTCTATTTGGATGAACATTCTCGTTTTAGAAGCTGATACTTCGTAGATGGCACATTCATAATTATCACCAGATAAAAATCTGCGTGCGCTGTCAGGAAGGATTTGCAGACAAAATAGCCTTATACTCTCATTTGACTCGGCTTGAGACGTGCTCAATTAGGTCTCCTATTTGGAGTGGCGGAGATCCCGAGAGTGATATCACTGAAAAAATCAGGAGACCACTGGAATCCTGGACAGAAAATGAAAACGTTCACTCGTGGGAATCTTTGTGGATGCTTTTGTTTCCCGATGATGGTTCTGACGATATTCCAAGCCCGTTTTGGGAGGAATGTGTAACTTTGTCTGAGGAAGTCGCAAAATAAGTACCGATCTATCAGCCTCGGAAAATCGTCTCACTTAGCAGTTCTATCGAGGACGAGTTGGAAGTGGCCTGGGAAGGTCGTTGGTGGGCTCTCGGAACTTTATCCACAGCCTTGACAGTGGAGGGGTTGTACCAGAATCACTAGGCTGAGATGAACTGACCAGAATCAATCTGGAACTATCACAGACAAATATGAAAGAAATCGGATATTCGCACCTGCAAAAACGGAGGGTACACCTCTACATCCGAATAACAATCTGCGCACCCACCACACACCCAGCCAATTCATATACCCATATGGGTATGCCAGGTTTGGGTGTGTTAGGTCTAAGTGTGTATAAGTGTGTGTGGTGGATGTGTGAAGTGGCTGTGGACAAGCGTGTTGTGTACCGGTGTACTATCCATTTTCGCGGGTGTGAAGCAATATGAAAGAGTAGATTAGGTCCGTTACGGTACCCCTTGGAGTACTAGAGCCCTCCGCCCATACACAAAAGTTCCTCGAACCACAATGACCTTGACAAGAATATTGAGGCCAACCGCAGGACTTGTTCGAGGGGCCCCCACGGGTACAGTATACGAACCGATCTTCGGCACAAACCGTGACAGGATCCTGAAGCGGTCAGAGAATGAGGCACCTGGCAACAAGTTGTACTTTAGTACTGCATGGGTTGAGATTTTCCCAAACGAATCTAGGCATTCTACAAATGGGGACCTCTTCCACTACTAGGCATGCGAGGCTAAGACCCAATATACTTGCGCTTGAAAAGTGCCAATGAATTGACCGCTACAGAAATGACGATGCTGAGATATATACATTTACGCTCTGTCCACAGCCTACCACGGCTGAGGACTCACACGTCAAAAATGTTTTCCACGCCAGACCACTGGCCCTTGGCCCTCTCCTCCCAGTACCCGTCCTTGCCGCCCTTGAGCCTCCAGACCTCCTCGCCGTCCCCGACCGTCGCGACCTTGGTGAACCACCTGGGCTTGTGCTCGACGCCCTTCTCCTCGAGCGCCCTCCGGCGGGCCCTCTGGCCCTCCTCGAGCTTGACCTTCCACCCCTCCGCGTCGTCCAGCTTGCCCTCCTCGGCGAGGCGCTGGTCCTGCCTGAGCCTCGTGTCCGTCGGCGGCAGCTTGCCCTTCTCGAGGGGCGTAATTTCGTTCAGGCTCGCCGCGAAGGTCGTCATGCCGTAGGTGTTTGCCGCGTTGTCCACCAGGCTCCCGACGCGCCAGATCTCTCCGCCGGCCGCCTTGCCCGCTTCCACCCTCTTCAGGGAGTTCGTCCACGTGCCCGCCATCGACAGGCCGGTGTGTGTACCGGAAGCGTCGTATGTCTCGACTTGCACGTCCTCGCTTCGCCCGCCGAACATGCCTTTCGAGCGGAACTCAACCACGGCCTTGGCGCCGGTGCTTTCGTTGATGACGTGCATGTCATTGCCAACAGGCTCCACGTACTTCTCGCCCATGACAACGTTCCTAAGGAACACCGTCGCGGTGTTCCAGCTGTACCGCTCCTCGGTGCCGTCCGGTAACCTCAGCACGACGCGCACGCGGCCCTCGGTGGTGATCTCGGCAGACTTGCCCCAGAACTTCTGGGTGGGTGCAGGGCTCTGCGCGAAGGACCAGAGCGCCGAGTCGGCCTGGATCGCCAGTCGGACGGGCCGGTGCGTGACCTTTTCGACAATCAGTCTTAGCCCGCCGGGCACTTCGTTCTCGCCACGGACGAGCTCGAAAGTTTCACCCAGCAAGGGGTTGAAAGGCTTGCGAATGGAACGCTCCTTGCCGCGACTCCCACTGAATTGGGAGACGGCAAAAGCAGTGACATAGAGAAGGCGCTCGTTGGGCTGATTCTGCTTTGTTGCTTGGTCGAGCAGATTCGCGTATTCTAGCTGCTCGGCAACACGCTGGAGGAGCGAAGTGGGCTCGTTGGCGGAGACTGGCATGCTGATTGTTGAGAGATCCTTGCCGACGTTCTTGCGCACGAAGGCTATCAGACTGGGCGGCAGGACCTTGGCCGGAGGGATGGTCTTGCGCCGCACGACCTGATCCGTTATAGGCAGTGGTGCGAGCGACTTCGGCTTGCCAGGGAAGCAGTCATCCTGGTTTTCCGACCGACCCGCGCCAACGTCGTCGTCTCCATCAACGCTAGAAACAGACGACGCATCATGTACCTCGGCCTCGTCCACCTCCGAGGCGGGCGTCTCCTCTTCGCTCTGGTGGTCAATGACGAGAAGTTGTGTCCCATCTCCCGCCTCTTCAGCGTCGAAAAACTCATCGGACGTGGTGGACTCCATGCTGACCCGAGATGCAGCAGATTGCACTGCCGGCAAACGGCGTCGCTTGCTGTTGGACAGCAGGTTAGAAAACTCTACCACAACCGCGTCGAGATCTGCGAGCAGGGAGTTGCAGTGCTCTGCCGTTGTACTCTCATCCTGGATAGGTTTCGATTTCCTCTTCTCTTCTTTGCTGGTCCCATTTGCGGCGACAGCCGTTGCGGCACTGCTCGGGCTCGGCACCGCCAAAGCTGAAGAAACAGAAGGCTGCATCCCCGGCGTTATCGAGGCGCTAGATTTCCTCTTCCAGAATGGCTTCCTCTCGGGCATCGGCGTGAAGTAGTCACCCTCTTCCGCTACAGTCGGGGTCCCGGGAGAAAGGTGGGACGACGGTGGTCGAGGGCCGTGTGCGCTCTTCTGAGCAGCCATGTCCTTGACCAGCCGTCGAAGCGCATCGCGTGACCCAACGACACGACTGACCAAGGCCTCTACCTGCTGCCATTCTCGGTCTTCCTCCTCCGGGTTGTTCGGCGCGGCGAGCAGGGAGCGCCTTGTCACCTGTCTCTTGACCGGCTCAGGCTCCAGGAACGATGGGTCCAACCCCCGAGCGATCCGACTCGATTTCTCCAGCGCTTTCGCCCATTCCGCGAAATCCTTATCGTTGGAGGCCCTGAGATGCCAAATTTCCGCGCCGGAATCGATGCTGATCTCCCGCCTCGTCTCGTCTGCGGCAATGGCTGCGAGGCTCAGCGGGATGGCCCCTCTGAGCGCTGAAGAGTTCCGGGTGTGGTAGTAGGACAGCGTGCAGGTCGCATAATCGAGCGAAAAGAACCTTCTCGCGTAGCCTTGGCCCTTCTTGCGCCTCCTCTTCAGCAGAGCACCGGTGTGATAGTTTCCTGAGGTCATTGACATGCCGGCTTCGCTCCGCGCATTGGAGGTGGCCCGGCCTCTTGTCTTCTGGCTATGGAGGCTGTCCACAGACTCGCCCGCACTAGGCCTCAAGCTTGGACTTGGGCCGCCCTTGTTTGGCAGGCTCGTCCTGCTGGCGCTCGCACTGTTGCCAGCCTGCAGGTTGGGCAAGTTACGCGCAGTCTGCGGAGGGGCGCCAGTGGGGTACGTCAGGAGGACGAATGTGGCGGTCTTGGATGTTTGTTTCGAGAAAGTGTTGTCGAATATGAGGCCGTACATGCCGCCATGATCGTTTTCCACGTCCCAGGTGCCCATGGAAACCTTGTCAGCCTCGCATTTCCCATGCCAATGAACGACCTTGAAGCCCTTCTTTATCAACTGTTCCTGCGCATTGCTCGAGTCCTTCTTTGCAAAGACACCTTTCTTGCCACTTTCGGAGGTGCCATCGAGGGCGTCGGTCGCTTCTTCGGACTGGTTGACGGTAAGGCTGTTGCTGCCACTGCCGGGGTGCTTGACGATTCCAAAGTTGCTGTATTTCAAATAGGATTTATCAGCATTGTGCTGCTAAGCCAGGAGCACAAGCAAGGACTGGGACGCAGGGCAGACTCACATGGACTTCTTATGCGGCTGGACGCTCCATGAGATTGTGTGGCCCTCGTCTACTTTGACCCATCGGACAATGTACGACTGTGACAGGCGTTCAAGACGTCAGCCTCGTGTTGTCGGAACCGCGAGGTAGCACCTGGGATAAAATGCGTTCCTTAAGACGCGCGCAACCCACCTTTGAGTGAATCTCGAGCTGCTCGATACCGGCCATGTTGGCTGGCGGTTGTATTTGCTCGGGGATCGGTTCCACCTGATGCAAAGGAATTGAGAGGTGTTCAGATGCGGCCGCGCTCCATGGGACGAGTTACACAAGCTACAGCTGAGAGAAGCAGAGGCGACGTGGTGGGTAGCCCGGCTCGAGTGGTTGGCCCCCCTTTTTTTTGTGGTCGGGATGTTCGGTAAGCGGGACAGCAAGTCGAGGTCTTGCAAAAGAGGTGACGACGATCCGGGACGCGGATGCGGAAGCAGGGTGAGTAGCAGGCGGAACGAAACGAGAGAAGAGTCAAGTGGCCCTGTCGGTCACAGGCTGACGACGTAGTGCAGTCCACGCAAGCCAGGCTTTGTACGTAGCCAGCCTCCTGAGTGCCTACGTAGCTAAGTCGAATATTGGGGGTGGGCTGGTTGGTTGGTTCGCAAGCAGGGAAGGGATGCCTGTTTTGGGGGGGTTGTTTGTTGATGGCGGACCACGTAACCGTTTAAAACCCGCGCGGGTGGCATCGTTGCTTAGCTCCCGTGGCCCTCCCCCCCTTATTATTCTAGCTGGCCAGCCTTTCCCTTTTCTGACCTCTGCCCAGCGGCGCGGGACACACCAGTGCAGCTGCGTGGTCAGATTGAAACGGCTGGACGGATTGCACCGCTCTCGCTTGAATCTGCCGTTTCCGATCTGACAGCTCGCAGAGTCCCAGCCCTCCTGGAGCTAGTGTCCTACCCAGGTACGTAGCAGCGCAGCAACGAGGTCAGCCAATAGGCCAGCCAGCCAGCCAGCCATCTCGCGTAGGGCTTATTTACACGCCCCTCAAGGCTCACTGCAAATCCTCATCATCCATCTCGGTTACCTCACCAGACCTTGTCCGACAGATCTGGTTCATTTCTTGCACAGGAATTATTCCCCAAGCCCGGTCTCACCTCAGCTCTGGCAGCCTGCCTGGGAAGGCTCACTCATCCTGCTGCATATCTGTCTATCTGTGTCTATTCATGTAAGTCGGCGTGCCTCGAGTCGAACTCTGTTCCGTCCCTCGCCCCCCCACACACCACCTTCATTCACCCCACGCACGTCATAAGCATTGTTATGCCCGGCTGTGCGGCTCCTATGGCTGCAGCCTGCATGCACGCATGCTCGACCTCCCTACGCCTCTCTGCGCCTTGGGGCGCCTCATCCGGAGTTACCGAGCTAGGCATGACAGCCCGGGTTATTCCATCTTGTCAGCCAAACGAGCCGGCGCATTGTCCATCAACGGGCAAAAATAGCCTGTCATCTCTTCTCTCCCGCGGCCACCGCTGGGGCCGAGGTCGACGATTTGAGAGTCCAGCAAGAACACCCTGTCCATGCAGCTGTTCTCGTGTCAACATGAAAGTGACTACGAGCCCAGTGTATCCGTGATCATACGACAGCCGGAGAAACTTCACGAAATCATAGGGCTAGCTCATGGGACGCCGACGGCTGAGAAATCCCTTCCGTCGGCCTGTTGGAGGGGCCGAATACCGGTTCTGCTCGACAGCGAGCTACCGATCAGCGACCGACGTGCCAGGTATCGCCAGCCGGTGAACAAACATTTTGTGCTCAGGAGAAAACGTGAAGCCGACGCTCCCGCCGTTATCTCGCCCAGTAACTAGCTACTTGCCCGTCCGCTTGGACACTTGGCTCTCCCAATCTCAGTCCGCCAACAAAGGGCACTCTGCAAACCATACCAAACCCCTTCCGTCCTCCCACCGCGAAGCTGCGAACGAGTCTTAAAACTTGCAGGTTCGTGTGCCAGCGTGACAAAGAGCATGCAATGAACACAATCAACCAACTGAGTATTGGCCTGGATCAATGCCGTGTAAATGTGACTAACACCAACGCCTTTCGATGCCTGTGTATATCTCACCACCTTGTTATGGATCCGCACACATCTATAGGCACATTCAGTGTGCAAATCTAAAATCCAGCCTCTTGTTTCCCTGGTCCTTTGTGTATTCCAAGTACTCTCTTCGCTCCGCCTCGCTCATAGAATCCCAGCGCCGAGCCTTCCACCTGTTCCTCAGAACGTAATAGCATTTGGTGAAAAGGAACAACCCGATCGCCAATAAGTTGATGCCAATGAGAACACTATTACCCCGGCGGTAGAGCGGCTTATCGTCATCTCTGTAAATATTCGACGCCGAGATAGAACCTACCTGCTTCATCATGCTGAAGACCGACGCGCTGATGGCCCTGGTGCGCACGGAGCCCGAGTTCTTGCTCGTCCAGCCGACGACGATGGCCTGGCAGTACGGAAAGCTGAGCAGCACCGTGACCAGGGCGTACGTGCCCCACGCGTCGACCATGGTGCCCGGCCAGAAACGGAGGGCGAGCAGGCACGGCAGGCTCCAGATGCCTTGGGCCATGGAGACGAAGGCGCGCTCGTCGACGTGCTCGCTCACCCAGGTTATGGCCAGCAGGGTCAGGATCCCGATAGCCGTGCTGGGGATCACGAGGAGGTTTGTGATGAACTAATAAGTGTCAGCCGCGGGCTTGTGAATGTGTCGGCGGCGGGGGAAACCTCACGGGATTAAAGCCGAGCTCGCGGAGCGTTAGGGTGAGGTAGTGCATCGGCGGGTTCGTGGGGATGAATATCACCGTGGCCATGGCGTACAGCTGAACAAGTCAGTTACCCTATCCAATATTGGGCCGAGCTGGGCGGGTGGACGTACAGGCCATAGATCATAGTCCGTCAGTGCTTGCCAGAGCCTCCTAGGCGTAATTGGCATACGATTGTGCATATCGCCCTTGGAGGGATCGTCCCGGAGCACCCTGTTCACCACTATCCGCTCCTCTCGGTCGGTGAACCAGCCGTGGGGACGGAACCAAGTCCTCGTTTGTACGGCCGACGCTGGCATGAGGAAGAATGATGCGACTAAGATTTCGTTAGTATTTGAGATGTTTAGGAAATATAATTGCCGCAGAGCTGCAGCACTTGGACACATAAGCTCATCATCATAAGCCGAGGATTTCTACACCCATGAGGGCTCAAGAACACTTACTGCCAACGCTACAGGTGACCAGTCCTTCTATTAAAAATAACCAACGCCAGCCGGCAATGCCTTTTATGCCATCCATGTGGAGTAATGCAAATGCGAGCAGCGATGTTGCGATCCCGGTGAGGCTGTTTGCTGTCCAGAAGAAACCAAGTCGCATCGGTAGTTCTCGGCTCGTGTAAAAATATGAGAGCCAGAGAACAAGATCACTTGGCAAAACGTTAACAAGATACTTCAGATCCATAAGTGAGTTTCTCCATCAAAATTCCAATAGAAGATCTAATTAGCTGTACAATGGGGTCGGTCGAAAGTACTTACGGGATGAATCCGCCCTGTTTACCTTAATTAGTTGGTGTCTCGTATGTGCATATCCAAAGTAGACATACCTCAAAAATACCTAATAATGCCCTTGTGATATAAAAACCATTCCTGCCCGTCAAACCAGCCTGGGAACAAGTAATGGCCGACCTGCACAATTCTGTAAGCCGCGATGCCCCATATTATCCCATAGGATCTTATACGTAAGTGATGACGCACCACAAGACCATCTGAACCGGAATCCACCTGTCCGGGCCGAACTTCTTTGAAATAAGCTGTGAGGGTACCTCAGAAAGGAGGAAAGTGATGTAATAAATGGTCCGGCCGTAATTGTACTCGTTGGTAGAGAGACCTAGTTGGTCCAGCATATTACCCGACACCGCCTGGCCCAGGTTGTCGCGGTCCACCTGCAACGCAAAGCACATAATACACGCCCACGTGCAGACATGCCAGTCGAGCCTCCTGACGAGCCCCTTCTCCTCCGTCCTCGACCACTCCAGCTCCGGGTCGAACGCGTGCCGGCACTCGTACTGCGCCTTCTCGTAGACCGCCCGGTAGTGCTCCGCGACCGCCGGGTCCGCGAACGGGTTGGCCGCGAGGCCGTCGTCCATGCCGGACCGGGTGTCGTCGGCAGCATCCTGGGCTTTATACGTCGCTCCCGTATCTTCTACTACTTCCCGCCGGACCGGTGCCTCGGTGACTCGCTGTGCGGCCATCGTGGGGTTGACGGCCTGGTAGTTGGGATGAGGGCCCGGTCCACCGGAGAGGAGAGGAGTGTCCATACTGGGCTATATAGACCAGCACCACGGCGAGAAACCCCACGTCCCTTCTTGGGGAAATTCGGTCGAGACGCAGGTGCGGGAGGAGTAGTGGAACCTTGGTATGCAGGAGTAGACTGGTGTCAGCAGAAAAGACCTATAGAGAGGGCACTCCACACACCGCCGCCACGGCCTATCACTATATAGCTAGCCACACCCTTTGGTTGCAACCGCAGATGCTGTGGCCACTTGAAGGCAATCGCGCTTCTCGTGGGGGTATCGTCTAGGGCTATTATACATGCATATAGTTTCGGCTAAGCACATCTTGTAAATGCTAGTCATTACACCGCGCCGTGACAAGTTACATTGCGGTGACAGGCATTGGTGGCTGTGTGTAATAATTAATGCTCATGCGGCTTTGTATAGATTAGACTTCGTAGATAATTATGTGGACTTCAATTCGATTTGTGGTGCACAGTAGAACATTGTCTAATAACCCTTGTTGTAAGAGTGTGACCCATGACTATGCGAGCTGAGACGATCAAGTAAGAAAGACACCACTTCGTGACCACCGGCTCCGTCAACGAGGTTACATTGATACAGCCTTGCGGTAGCTGGACCACTAATGCGAGCGAGCTACGGCCGGGCCAAGACATGCCATAGGCCGACCTATGAAATACCTGGGCACTCCGGACCATCTTCTGCCACACCCTACTTGCTACGGTGGTTAGCCGCTGGGATCACAAAGTCCGGCCATCAAATCAAGGCGCGCCGGTGACTGATACCGAAAGAAAAAAGCAAAGAGACTCCCATAGTATCCGAGTCGCTGCCCGCCAGTCCGGTGGCATCCCACGAGTGGCGAGCGAGTCAGAGAGGACCTCGGGGCCGCCCGCATGCGCCGAACGCGCCGGTGCCGAGAGCCAGACAAGGTTTGGGGTTGGTTGCTTCCTCCGTGGTCACATGGGCCACCGAGAGTTAAAAGGAGGGAGGTCGGGCGACAGATTTATTATGACAAAGCGAGTAACGCTGAACTGTAAGCACGCGGCGGAGATGAAAAGTCGGGCTATGCTAAGCGTTGGCATTACGTACCGGCACTGGATTGTGCCTGGGCGAATTCTTTGCGCCGGGTAGGGCCCGCACTACTTGCTGTGCTTGCGGATATGTGCTCTCCACCTCGAAGGTTGGACGGTGGTCGATGGGCTGAGGTCTGGGTTGACAAGTCGCATCTCTATCAGATGTACAAGCTTTGCCAAGTTACGTAGGTACTATTCATGAAGGCTTGGTCACGATAAGACATCTGCACGTCTTGGAAATGAAATCATGTGGTGTAACATGAATTCTGGGCTTCAGTGACGCCGACCACACGGTTTATGTTTCTCTTTCCGGATTGTATGGCGACATCTGAAGCAACTCTGAAGACATGGTATGATATTCGGGCACAAGTAGATACAAGCCTAAAGTCAGAAGTAGTCCCCTATGCATTTTCTCCCTGGGTCGTGACATGTATGTACTGTAGTCCATCCAGTCTTGTTGAGCTCTTCCCAACAAGTCTGACCGAAACACCATGCTCGAACAAACAGGATAACCACTGGCTCTATCCAGCACAGTTCCGTGTATGAAAATACTGAATCCGTTTTCCGATTCCAAAACTCCCATCATAAATATCGTCATCAAGCCTGCCAAGGTTGCTTACCACCCGACAACGACCGTCCATAAACGAACGTTCTAGTCTTCTCTCGACTTTATTGCAACAAAAGCGCCTCTTCGTTCAGCACGCCAAACAAGCTCTCGACTTCCTTTCTAACAATCTTGAGCTCTTCGGCCACCTGACCTGTAACTAGCGCATACGCGTATAGCAGCGCGTAGTCTTTCTCCTCAAGGTGCACCTGGCCCGCGAGACTGCCACTGAGTGCCGTGTGGCCAAAGCTGTAGCTCCTTTTGCTCCCACTGCTGGGGCGCCTGGCCACAGTGGCCGACTTTGGCGAGCCCGGACCGTCGCCATTTCCATTAATATGACCGTTGTCCTCGGTCCCGTTGGCATCGTGTTGTAGTGGTTCTCCTGCTTCGGCTGCTTCTCGCTCCTTCTTCTCCTTCATGGCTGCCGCGTGCTCCTTGCGGAACAGGAAAATCTTGCCTAGGAGCTCGTCCCGAATCCCCATAACGCTGGGAATCGCATCCGTAAGGGGATACTCGAGCATCAAGCAGCTTGCCAACACCTGAAAGACATGGCATATGCGCTCACAGAGCACAGCACGCTCTCTGGCTGTGAACAGCAGTAGCGCCTTCTCTCCATCTGAGAGTTGACCACGGCGTTGAGTGACCAAGCTCATGGCGTAGAATGCGTCTAGAAGCCTGTTCGTGCTGCGCATGATCCGCCCCGTGGCCTCGTAGGGAAACGGCCCACGTAGCTCAAACTCAGACAGGGCGGACTGCCGGAAAACCTCCAGTCGGGAGGCATACCGCTGCAGCGCAGCTTGCTCGCCCGACTTGAGATAGGATCGTGAGCAGTCGCTGCGCAGAAGGATGGCCAGCGGTCCACGCTTCCAGATAAGGCCCATCTGCAGGTAAAGCACCGAAATACCCTCGCGGAACTTTTTGCGCGCGGAAATAGGCCAGACGAGCCTACAGATGAATAACCCCCAGAGGATGCCTACGGAGACGGCAAGTGCTCGATGTAGACAGATCTCGCCAATATAAGGTGTTTCTCCTCCTTCATCATCATCGTCGTCGTCGACTCTATTCGCAATAAGATAGGCGTACAACAGAGAGACGTTGTAAGCGAGGAGCACAGTTCGACCCATAGACACCTTATTCTGGACGATGACAACCCAGAAGCTGCCGAAGGCAACCAGTGCGCCGAGGAAGAGAAGCGCCACGCCGTTGCCTCGGCTGATAGTCCAGTTGATAACTGCGAATATCACTCCGAGTATAGTCGCCTGGATTCTGGTGGTACCCGTGGTATTGGCAGCACCGACGGTCATGGAGCACACAATCATGAAAGAGAGCAGACCCCATTCGCCTCTCCAGTGCATATATATCGGCTTGGTTTCGGGGATGAAGGCAAGCATGGCATAGAGCATGGCGCCAAGACCAACTTTGATGCCAAATCGAACTGAAAAGCCATTCCGTCAGCGTGTGCATTCCAGAAGCCCATCTCATATGAGCACACTTACTGTCATCTCTAGCTAGAAACCGTAAGAAGGTCAGGATCTTCTGCGACATCATTTTGACAATATCGCTGGCCGAAGGCTCTGCCTCCCAGCTAAAGGTATCCCTGCGTCGGATCATCTGGTCAGGGACACCTCGTGGCAGCTGCGACCTCCTGATCGGCCTCACAATCGCTTCTCGTTCTACTTCGAAGGGAAGAAGCGGAGCGCGGGTCTGCCGCTGGTGGAATTCCTTCCACAGAGCCAGAAATTGCCAGCTCCGCCGCTTGTGCTCTGTCGCGTACTTGAGGTCGTCCAAAACATCCAAGTATTTACTCATTTCCTCGCCGAAGCTCTGAAGGCTGAAACTGAAGTGGCCGCAGGCCGCAGCCACCTCCTCAAAGTCGGCCTTGATCTTATCGGATCTCAATCGTCCATGTTCTATGTTCTTGTATAATTCTTCCAGCGCCTTCGCTCTGTTTTCGTTGAATAGTGATAGCGCGTCAAAAAGACTCTGCCGGAAGTGATCATTGATGGTAATATCGTAGTTTGGCGCCTCTCCGAATGGAGGCTCGCTCAGAACCTCTGACAACGTGAAGGCCAAGGATTTCATCGAAGGCCCTAGCAAGGCGATAAACAGGCTGAATATGTCACTGGGTGAGCGAAAACTTGGGGTGCTGGATGGTGCGCCATGGATAGACTGTTCATCGTCGCTCTCGTCGGACCCTTCATCGATGGCTGAGAGTGTCGGCAGATGGTTCCTGAGGCTCGATGAGAACGTTCGGTACAGGGACGGAGAAAGCTGGTTGGGCGAGACGTTGCCAGATCCAGCCTCGGGGGCCTCCTTTAACAAGGCAAACTGAGTGTTGGCTGCGCTCCTCAACCCACCAATCGACTGTGCCAAGTTCTCCATGGACTTGTAGACAGCCTTGTCTAGTTGGTATATCTTCTCGTCGCCCACGAAGTAATGCTCGAACTTCGCCTCCCTAAGATTCTTGGACATCTTGCTGTACGCAGCATTGTACCCGGCCGAAGCCTTGGCGAATTCGGGTGCCGACCACTCCTCCTCTGAGCCACTCAGGAAGCCATGTGTTATCATGGTTAGCATCTCGCCGAGAGAGTTGGAGGCTTTGGCCATGCCATCCCGCAGCTGTGCTCTGGCGGATGTCCTCCACAGCGTCAGATTCACGGCAACCGTAATGAAGATGCCGCAGATCAGCATCTTCAAGACCTGGACAATTTTCAGGTTTGAGAAGACGTGTTCCTGCACAGCGTTCTCCTTTGTCAAGATGCTGATCATGGAGAGCGAAGCCAGCGTGCTCCCAACGTTCACTTGAGGGTTGTTCATCCTCTGCTTCACCCACCCCACAAATCCAAAAGCACCACCGACGAATATCAAAAGGACCAGGGAGTATGCCACGGCGACCATGTGCAAAGTCGAGCCGAAGAAGACCGAAGTTGCCATAGAGCATATGGACACGATCTCTGCGTAGATGACGGCTATGATGGCGATCAAGGTGCCTTCGATCATTGAACCTGCCGTCCTCGATGGGTGGAAGTATACAGTGATGGTCGCGACAACATGTTTCCCGTCTGGCCTGCCCAGAAAGTCGGAGAGCGGTTCCCATAGCGTGAACAAGCTCCCGAGGGAGTAGGCCAGGACACATTTTAGGACGCCCCTCCCGGCGGGCGACTTAAGCCATGCCCAGCTGTTGATGACGGATGCTTTGGCATTGTGGCCGAGTGCGTCTATCTTCTCGGAGAAGCTCGCGCGGGAGAAGAACGGGTGTATCGAGATATTGCTGTCGCTGGTGTTGGTGCGGCCGCGGTCACGGAAGGCACCGCGCAAGGTAAACTGCCGGCGGGATCGCTGGCCCGTCTGAGGATCGATGAAGGTGCCGTTTGGAGGCATTTTCTGAATTAATAAAGAGAAAAGTCAGAGACAAAGGACCAGCACCAGCTGGACAGTGGACGGGAGACGGAAGACGGGGCGATGTTGGCGACTCACACTTCTCTTTGAGGGCCGTTCGGCGGGCCCTGGTGGGCCGGCCGGCTGGGATGGGGACGATGAGCTCATTGCAAGCTCTCCTTCTTCTATGCGACCTGCTGACACATCGCCTGGAGTTCCTGTCGAAGAGAATCACGCTCATGATCTATCCCCCATGAGAAGATGGGTAGGTTTTTTTCCGGGGCTCGACGCAGTGACGGGCCAGACGGGGCTGTTGGGCGGCGGAAGTGGTGGGATGGTATGCCCAAGAGGTGCGGTTGCTGATTTTGGAATGGGCCCGCGACTGACGGCTAATAAGCAAAACGTACCCACCAGCCCACCCGTGCCGCTGGGATCTGCGGAGAAAGAGGCAGGGCCTGCAGGCATGGGACCAGAGCACCTCAGACCTCATTAGCTCTGCGGACCTTTCACTCCAGCTGTGATCCTGGTCCGCATTCTAGCACTCCCGCTGGCCGGCTGCTGCCACCTTGGCGAACCACCCACGTTGCATCCCACACCGGCTGCCCTTTGCTGACCTCCCTCCACATGCCATCCAGTCAAAGTCACGCCCGCAAGCCAGCCGCCACACAGAGTCGTGGAACAATGTGGCATATCTCACAGGTGTTCATTCTCTGAGTCGCTGGTTCTGTCTATTGTTTAGCCATGATCGACAGAAGCGAGGACAATTTGTAGCACCAGCAGGAAGGGCATCGACGTCCAAGCGACAAGGATGTCAGCTCACTGATCCTTCCAGCCCTGCCACCGTGATTGTTGACATGAGGCCCTGCTGCAGGGCATTTTTTAAATAGGTCTTGACGATCATCCTTCGCCCCCGGAATCAACATACTCGCTCAAAAGTTTTAATCTCCTGGCAAGATTTGCGCACAGTGTAGCGCATCACCTCAAGCATTGTCTTCGTGGAATGCAAGCAGTCGTGCTGCGTCCGCGGCACATCCACCTACATCGATCTGAGGCAGATAGCTGTACTGACCTCAAATCGGCGTCCAGGTATTCTGAAGATAAGCTCAGGACCTGCGAGTCAGATAGAGAGCAGATGCTGTTTGCTATCACTATGAAATGCCCTGCTGATCTGTGGTATGCTCGCGAGTCTGGCATATCCTGCATACTGAACGGGCTGGTCCATTTCAAGAGAAGGCCATCATCACACAGAAACAATCGTTCGGGATTTACAGTTGATAGTATGTCAGGGTCCAGCTGTGAAGAAGGAAACCAGAGGACCAGTATTACTATTATCACTCACGCAGATATAGTTGTATCAAATCCTCCCATAAATTCAATTCTTGTGAGCATCCTACCTAGGCGAGTTGCAATGCTTAGGTGAGCCATGAAGATGCAGTTCAAACTCGATCCACTTCCCCATTGCGTCGATGTGGGTCCGTGCACACAGCATCGTGACATCGAACGCTCCCGCTCGAAGTCACATCCGTCACCACTGGGCAGCCTCAACCCTGGGAAGCGCATCTGCAATTTACACTGATCTAACGTCGCATTTCCAAGACCAGTATCTGACTCGTCTGCATTATCATACGCCAGCAGCACTTTGCTGCTCGGAAAATTGACGCCATCGACGGCCAGTCGAGTCAGACAATCCAACCATTGTTCGAGGTCGAGTCCTCCAACAATACTCCAATACACTCGGAGAACGAGGCTGGTTTTTTTTTTCAAGCCTCTTTCTCCTTTCAATATCAGAATTTCCATGCGAAGATTTCTGTCCACTATGGCTGCTGGAGCAAGGAAGTTCGCGCCTCTCAAGGACGGGGCGGCAGGAGGTGCCCAACTGCCTAGACTCAAGGTGAGTGATTTAGTATTCCAGTTATTTACCTCATGAATGCATATTTCTAACGTTGTCCATGTAGGGGATTGTTTTTGATGTGGACGGTACCCTTTGGTTGGTTTCTTTTTAGCTTTTCCCGTGGCCCCAAAAACAACCTTCGCTGGTGAAGGATGTGTCCCGTAACTCCAGATTCGATTCGTCATGGCTACTCTATCTAGGATCCAAATTGGGGGTGGTCTTTCAAAAAGAAAAAAAAAACCCCAGGAAGAAAATGTAAAAAAAAAGTTACAATCAGATGACCTAACATATCACCGCTTGTAGCCAACCGCAGAACTACATGTTCGGAGAGATGCGCAACGCCCTCTCAATCACCAAGGAAATCGACATCCTCGACCACATTTACTCACTACCCACACCCGAAGATAGAGAAAGGGCCATGGTAAGAGGCTGCAGACCCCTCTTTACACCTCCAGTCGCACATCTGACCCTCCTCACAGGAATCGATCCGCGACATCGAGCGCACAGCAATGTCCAAACAGCAGGCCCAACCAGGCCTCGTCGAGCTGATGGCCTACATCGACAGCAAGAACCTGCCAAAGGGCATCTGCACACGCAACTTCGACATGCCCGTCGATCACCTGATCACCAAGTTCTTGTCGGCCGTCAAGCCTTTCCACCCGAGTGAGTACAAGTTCTCCCCTCATACGGCCCCCCACCTGCTGTGTTGGAAGACCTTCCCAGGATGCATCACTCCAGACCTCGTGGGCTGGCTACTAACACACAGCAGTAATCACGCGGGAGTTCCGGCCCCCAAAGCCCGACCCGGCCGGGATCCTGCACATCGCGCGTTCGTGGGGTCTCACGCGGCCCAGCAGCCCCTCCTCCTCCTCTGGCGGTGGCGGCAACGGGAGCGCGCTGGAGAAGGTATTCATGGCGAACGGCGCCGAGGTCAAGTCGGAGGTCGTCGGGACGGCCGGCGACGGGCAGGACGCGGAGGGCAAGGGGGAGCAGGCCGATGCCAGCGGGTTGATCATGGTGGGCGACTCGATCGACGACATGACGGCCGGACGGAGGGCCGGAGCTGCAACTGTGCTGCTTGTCAACCCGGCCAACGAGCACCTGGCTGAGCATGAGCATACCGATCTGGTGATTGGTCGGCTGGATGAGTTGATTGGTCACTTGGAGGATGGATTCACTGGGAGGGAGATATGAGGAGTAGAGGTCGGTAGATGGGCTTTGAAGTTTTGATCCCTGCCTCGCATGCTGGGCTAAGGGGCTTGTTTTTGGTGGCAAAACTTTCAAGCGCAGAATATAGAACGTTGTAGGGGGCGCCGGCCTCCAATATCAATACGACAGACCTACTCTAGATTTCAAATGCAGATTAAGGATGGCGTACAATCACCGTGGACATGGGTTGTACCCAGGCAGGGCTGGGGCCCTTGGATAATAGGGGTTTCAGAAACCAAACACGCCGAGCATCCAACCACATCGTATTCAGGTTGTCTAGGTCCGGGCTATGCGCCCTACAGGTCAGCAGCCTTTTGTCTTCCCTCCCTTTCCAAATGCTGCCAGCCGGTCAAATCAGACAGAAGTGCCAATCCCTGAATATGTTTTCTCCACGCTTGCTCACACGCAACGCTGCAAGATGGTTTGAACCCCTCAAACAAAAGTCCGTCGCAAATGCCAAAGTGGACACCTGGCTTGAATTCCTCCAACCCTGCTGGTTTCCCGTCCGTTTCGAGAGTCGTAGGAGCAGGTGTACTAGAGAGAGCTGTCGTGAATATGTTCAAAAGTCGTGACGGCGTTGCGTTGCCATCAGAAAGGTCCTTCGAAGCCGGTTACGCCGGGTTTATGCAAGAAACAACTACCATGTAAGTAGAAGGAGAGAGAGATCTGGATTCTTTCTCAAAGCTTTGTGCAGCCAGACTGTGCTTCAATGAGATCAGAGAGAAAAGTGAGGTCAATCCGTGAGGGGGTTGGGAGTCGAAAATTAGAAGGTGCCAGGTCGCGGGCTTGTCGGGTCCTTTGAACCTCGCGTGGTTTGGGAACATAAGAAAGAGTATCCTAATCTCGCCTTACTTGGTTTGGGTATCCCATCCCGTACGCACTGGTCGAGCCCTGTGGGATTCCGAAAGTCGCCTGTCGCCGGTTTCCTCGGATGCTGCTTCCAACTTCGTCGGGTGTCTGTGGCGTCTGCCTCCGGGGAGGTGGTGGTAGGGGGCCGGGGGGAGGAGGACGAAGGGGCAGGGCAAAGGAGGTCTGCTTGTTGATCGAGCCGGCAGAGGGGCTGGGGCTGTGTCGACCATGGGGCTGGGGCGGGTGAGGCATCATCTTCGGTATCGAGTTTGTCGTCGTGCCGCGTTGGCCTAGTCCCGGATGTACAGGCGGTCCACCTGATCGGCCAGTGCTGCTCCCTGCCCCCCGTTCTGATCGTGTCGGGGATCGATTCGATACGCTGCTATATTGGTCACGAGGTGACATGATAGCGCCCACAATGGGAATCTCACCTGATGTGGGTGTTTCCAACGCGCGGTCATCCACGGCCGGGTCTGGAGAGTCCTTCGAGCGCAGTAAATCCTGAGTAGACGGGGAGAGCTGGGGCGCAAGGTGGGACTTGCGATTGTCCCTCTCCATCAGGCTCACTGCCCATTCTCGGAGATCGACAGGGGTTCTCTTGGCGGCCTGGACGAAGGGGTCCCGTTCCTATACAACATTAGCTTCCTGCACGTAGGCCTGCGCTGTGGGGATACGACTCACGAAAAGCTCATCGGGCGTCGGGCGGTCATCTGGTGTCTTCTGCAAGCACTTCTGGATCATGTCTTCCAAGATTGGTGGGAAGGCATCGCTCTTGGGGAGCTTGGGCGCTGGCTCGTGGACAATCTGCTGGAGCAGGTCGAGAATACCAGCTGGCGCACTCTCGGCATCCGAAAGCTGCTCGCTGGCAGCGAAAGGAAACTTGCCGATGGCAAGCTCCATAATCGACAGACCGAAACTCCAGACATCAGACTTGACTGTGTACTTCTCGCCCTGGATTCGCTCCGGAGCCATGTATGTAGATGTTCCGACAAAGGTGTCTGCGACTGAGTTGACGAGCTCTCCAGATACGCCAAAGTCGCAAAGCTTGATCTGGCCGCGGGAATTGACGAGGATGTTGGAGGGCTTGATGTCTCGGTGCATGATGTGGTGCTTCGAGTAAAGGTAGGTAAGGCCACCAAGGGTTGCTTCGGCGATCTTGCCCAACACATCGACCCGGACTGGGCCAAAGACTCGAGAGACCCGGTCGAGCGAGCTTCGGGGTAGAAGTCAGCACAAGAACCAACATGTTCACAAAGCAGTTGCAGGTGATTGTGGCGTACCCAACGTCCATGTACTCCATGCACATGATGACGTCGTTGTTGTCATTCAGGAAGGCACCGTAAAAGGTGACAATGTGCTCGGAGTGGCATCCATGCATAATCTGAAGCTCCCGAACAATTCGCTTGCGCATTTCTCTCTTGGCCTCGACGTGGATGACCTTGGGTGCTATTAGAAACGCTCGACAAGAGGCCAGGGGCGTTTTCTGGAGTAGCTCACCTTGCGGGCCATGGTGGTATTAGTGGGAATGTGCTTAACCTTGCTCACGGTACCTCCATTTCCAGAGCCCAGATCCTTGATGATCTCGAGATCCTCTGGGCGCAGGTCGAGGTTGAACTCGATGCCGATTTCCAGCTGGGCCGAGGTGTCCTCGGAATAATTGTTCCTGGAATGGCGGTAGTTGGCATTCTCGGAGGTGGGTGGCGGTTTGGGAGCTGCAGGCGTCAGGGCGAGGCCCTTGACGTTCTTGCGCTTCATGGAGCGAGGCGCAAAGTCGGCCATTTTGGCTTGGCTCGAATGGCGTTCTGGATGAAGTTTGTAGTTGTCGGTCGAAGGAGATGCGAAGGCGTCTCAGAAGCCTCGTACAGGCCTCGGGTGGTTGCACAGGCTGTATCAGCCTTGCGCGTGGAGGGGTAATCTGACAGACGGGCCCGTTTGTCCGTTGCCAGTCACCTGCGAGACTCGCCTGTTGCCAGCTTGTTGGCGCGGTGGGCTAGAGCCGTGGAGGTTTGATCGAGGATCGCGCAGCTCCAGTGCCGTTGCAAGAGGGCTGGCTCTTTGAGGCAAGAAGACAGACAAGTCGAAGGGCGACGGGTTGGGCAGTCAGGCGGAGAGGTGGTAGCTGTCGTCTGTCTGGTGGGGGCTTTCTAAGCGGCGGCAGGGTATCGATATCGGGCGCTGTGCCGCTTTCATTAACAATGGTCCGTATGCATGCTGCAGGTGGGCGGGAAGTGTGCAAACCTGGCTGTCTTCTTTTTTTTGTTTCCCAAGATGGCTCTCTCGTCCTCTCAGTAAGCAGGCATCCGACAGTCTGCTCGATGAGAAGAGAAAGTCTTTCTGCCTCGGGTTTGAAACACTGGCCGGCAGAAAAGAACAGGAGGAAACAAGTCCGGGGGGCAAGGTAGAGAATGAAGGGTCGTTCGTTGGCTCACGCCCGCCCAAGTCTCGTCGGATTAGGCCCACTGAATCAGTGCAAGCGTCCGAGGCAGTGGGGTGTCAACTGGACCTTCGCACGGGCGACACGGGCGAGATTCGACGCTGGTTTGCCCCCTCCAGGATCCCCAAGGGGAGAGTCGAGACCCAAAACAGACAAAATCTGATACCGTGGGCGGATACGACACCTCGCTTATTGTGTTTGTAGACTGTATTATGGGTTCATGTCATGGCTTTCCGGTACGGCACGGCAAAGCAGGCGATAGACTGTCGCGAGCCGGGTCTTTATTGCAACGGTGCCTGCGTGTCATGGGATGCGATTCGTCTTTTGACGCCGCCGGGGCGCATCTCTGCCGTCTAATGTCCTGATTCGACATGAGATGTTACGGTAGCAGGCAATCAAGCATGAACTGAACCGCACGAACTGCACCACAACCGAAGGATCTTCGTGGTGAGGTGTGCGTCGGCCGCGGCGGACTTCATCAGCGACCACCCACACGGCACCATCTTGAGCCACCATCCCTTGCCCACGCATGCATGCTCGCACATGCGTCCATCCCGGCTTCTTCGTCTCTCTAGCTGTCTAGCTATCTAGGTGAGGGAAAAGGAAAAGGGGGTGACGAGCGACATGGACGCCATCCCGCTGTTCCTAATGGTTCTAGTGGAGTTAAGCCATTGAGTGTGGCACGCCCAAAACGGGCTGGCGTCTCAAATACGGACCTAGCCCTCTCCATTGGCCATTCCAAACCTCGTTACGGCGCTGCGTGCCAACAGGGGTCGGATGGACGTGCACCTGTGAGCTGCCACCAGGCACCTCAGCGGCTCAGCGTTGGCTCTCTGTGGCTGCCCAGGCGCATGCTCTTGCGCCAGACGCACCACAGCAGTGACGAAGTTGCCCCCCAAGGTGCTGCTCGAAACACGTTTGCCGTACGAGTAACCGCTGGGCATGCTTGCCACCCCCGGCCAAGCTCCAAGGTTGGGAGCTGTATCATATTGATGGAATATGGCGATATCCCAAACCGCATGACACGGGCTGCCGCAGTGGGGGACAACTCCCCTTGTCAAGCCGTCCGTCCGCCTACCGGGAGGGTCTCCGGAAGCCAATCCCCTACCTGCAAGGTAGGATCCACGGCTTCAAGGCCGAATCTCAGAGCAGCTTGCTCCGGTCCGTCTCTCAAGTCAACACCTCTCCATTACTATCATGACAACCAATCAATCCCTCTTCTCAGGCCAATCCCCATTTTCAGAATTGTCTCCATGCGGCTGAGGTCCAAGACATTGCTTAGGGGTAGGCGTATCCAGCCCGCTGCTTGAGTGCTTTCCGGAAGGGCTTCCATCGCCTCTATTCTCCAGCCTGTGCAAGCGACCTGTTTAGAAGCCCTAGACAAATGTGTAGATCGAGGTATCACATTTTATGACATTCTTTCTTGACCAGAAAAGTGCGCAAGAGCAATGGTTGGCAATACACACGTGCTCTATATTCAATATGCGAAATGTCCTCTCACAATGCACCTTGCTGCTAGAGTCTCTCAAGTCTGATACTGGCACTGGCCCGAAGTGCTGATAATAATGTAAAGTAGTAAATCTTTAGTTGTGCGGCTAAGTACTTTTAGTCAGAAACAGTCAAGACCAACCCCGTCTATGGCTGTGATGGCCTCATGAAGAAGTCCTGCAAAGGCAGGGAGCGACACATGCTGGGAGTTGGATACTGGACGGGGGTCCAGAAGCTTGAGTACACAGGGTCCTCAAACACACTTTCCCGGCACACTGGTCCTCCCAAACATTCCTTGCAATGTGGACCAAGCAAAGACAGGCAAGCAGCTAGTACAAGAGAAAGAGACATCCTTTTCACTCAAACTTAGCCTTAGCTTCAGTAAATACCAGAATTTGCTAACAGGAGTGTATCATGAAGCAGATGCAAGCTCAGCACATTTGTTGAAGCTGGGCATCAGGTTGCAGCTACGGAAGTCAGTCAGTGGTCACAACGGCTCAGATCAGGGACAAATATAGTGAAGAATCCCAGGAAGATACATTTGGCAATTGACAATTGTGTCGTTAAACATTTCTCCCACTGTTCCCCCTCCTTCACTGAGTTCCCATCGCAAGGGGGGCCCCACAGTCGCACTTAGCACTTAGCGCCTCTTTAAGTGGCTTGCCTGACAGCCCGCAGCCGGCAGGCAAAAGACCTGGTTGCTCTGGAGCGCGGCTTTACGTTGAGCTCAGCTTGCTGGCTCCAAAAAATCCCCAGTGTTCAGCCCAGACAAACAGCCAACTTCCATCATTTTACCCCAGCCTCACGCCGTCTGCCACCCCTCAACCCATCGAGCTCCCAGGGAGAGGCAGATCGAGCCTTCTGTCTTTGTCTTCCAAACGTTCCCTATCGACCTGCCTGAGCCATCGGTTGCTTTGCGCAACCCCAACTGCGACGGATCTTCGTCAATTACCTTGCTCCGTTTTCGATAACAAAGAGACGAATACCTACCACAACCTGTCAAGATGAGCATGCAAGACTTGATTGACGACCGCGCCGAGCTGGATGATGAGGAAGACGAGGAATCCTTCGCCGGAGACGAAGATGGCGAAGATGTCCAGCCTCGCCGCCGGCAAGAGCGCCCACAAGTAGACGACTCTAGCGAGGAGGACGATGACGATGACGACGAGGAGGAGATCCAAAAAGTGCGTGACAAAGCCGGTTGAGCTGCGTCCCCCCCCCCCTCTCCTGGGCAGACAAGCGAGCCCCAAGCTGACGCATCATTACCAACTACAGGTCCAGGAAGGGTTCATTGATGATGAGGACGAAGAAGCTGAGGACTCTGATGAGCGTGAGCGCCGAAGGCGTAGGAAGCGTCGGCGAGCAGAGCGCGACGAGGAGGCCCAGCTCGACGAGGAAGATCTAGACCTCATTGGTGAGGCCAACCCCGAGTTCCAGAACAGAGAACAACCTAATCAGGTGCGCCTCAATATCCCCTGCATGCCGATGACAACAACCGTGACATACGCTGACTGTGACTATAGGGATACAAACGCCTCAAGCGCGGCCATCGCGATGAAGACCGTCACAACAAACGACCCGCTGAACTCGCTGCTACTCTGTTCGAAGACGAAGACGATTATGGCGACGATCGCGGATACGCCCGCCCGAGTCACAGCCGCGCCGCCCCCGACGAGTTCGAAGATTTCATCGAGGATGACTACGGCGACGAAGAGGAGCGCATCAGGCAACAAGAGGACATGGAAGTCGCCCGCGGGCGCGATCGCCTCCATGTCGGCAGCATCATGCAGAACACTGATCTGGAGCAAGAGGCACTGGAAGACATGGAGAGAATCTTTGGCAACGGCGAGGAGTACCTGTGGGCTCTGGAGAAAGAGGAAGACGAGGAAGAAGGCATCGAAGAGCAGCAGCTCGAACTCAAGGACGTTTTCGAGCCTTCCCAGCTGACCGAGAGGCTTCTGACGGATGAGGACAACGAGATACGTGCTACAGATGAACCGGAACGATTCCAGCTTGATCGACGGCCATTCAAGAAGTCTCAAGTCCAACCGGATCTCAAGGAAGAGACAAAATGGATATCGGACCAGTTGTGGAACTTCAAGCAGTACAGTATGGACCCTATGCTGGAAGGGCACTTCGCCAAAGCCGTCAGTAAGGTCCTGGAATTCTTCATCATCGACTCGGTCGAGGTACCCTACGTATTTCAGCACCGTAAGGACTATCTCATCCACGCGAGGAAAGCGAGAAACCCGGATTACAACCGACGTGACCAGGACTCGTCTGAATTTGTCGTGCAAGCCGAGAAGCTTCTGAATCAGGACGACCTGTGGAAGATCTTGGAGCTCGATACCAAGTTTCGCGGCTTCGTCGAGAAGCGAGCAGCGTTGGAGAAGAATGCTGCCAGCCTCCGCAGCATCGATGTGCAAGACAATATGCTTGAGGAGCAAGTCTCGGAGGCAAAGCAGATGGAGGAGCTTCAGGATCTGCTCGACTACGTCAACTTTAAATACTCGACTCAGTTGAAGGACGTCACAGCCACGGACGGCGAAACACTCAAGCGGCCCGGAGCAAGGTCATCTCTGTTTGAGCGGGTCCGGAAAGCCAAGGCCTATGACTTTTTCCTGGCTTACGGCTTGCCTCCGGAGACCGTGGTGTCCAATCGGCTCAACGCATCGTCGAATGCAGCCTCGAGCACGCACCGAGTTGTCGCTGATGATCCCTCGGAGCACCCTGTCGACTTGGCAGACAGCTTGACAGATGGCGACTTTTCCACTGCGGATTCAGTGATCAATGCTGCTCGCCAACTGTACGCCGAAGAGTTATTCTCGAGTCCCAGATTGCGCAAGTGGATGCGTGAGCATTACTTTCTGAAATCAGTCTTCACTTGTCGCCGTACCGACAAAGGACTGCGCAGAATTGAAGAATCGCATCCCTTCTATGAGATTAAGTACATCACTAATCTCCATGGACAAGATATCGCTCGGAAACCCGAACTCTTCTTGAAGATGATGAAGGCTGAAGAAGAGGGTTTGGTTGAGGTCAAGGTAGCCCTCCAAGATGAACGTGAGTTGAGGCGACAATTCTACCAAGACCTCGCATCCGACAACTACAGTGAAAAAGCGGACGCGTGGAACGATGAGCGCAAGAAGGTGTTGGATCTCGCATTATCAAAGCTGGACAAGATGATGGTTAAGGCCGTGAAGGATGGCATGCGCACAGGGTGCCAGGAATCCATTCTTAAGATCTGCCGCGAAGAGTACACACGCAGGCTCGACCAAGCTCCTTACAAGCCCAAAGGGATGGTGCTTGGCACAACCCCTCGCGTTCTTGCGCTCTCGAATGGAATGGGTGACCCGAGCCGAGAGAAAATCACGTATGCTTGGGTCGAGGAAGACGGGCGCGTGATCGAGTCCGGCCAGCTTGGAAACTTGGCACGGGACGAGGAGGCTCGCGAACAGTTTGCAGAATTGGTCAGAAGACGAGAGCCCGACGTCATCGCTGCCAGCGGTTTTTGTGCCGACACGCACAAACTCATCAAGGACTTGGAGAATCTTGTCAACGAGAAAGGTCTCATGGGACCTGAATATGACGACCAAGAGACCAACGAACTCCGCACAGACTTGCTAGAGGTCATGGTCGTCAACGATGAGGTTGCCCGCCTCTACAAAGACAGCCCCCGTGCGGTAACTGAGCATCCAACACTAAGTTCTCTGACCAGATACTGCGCGGCTCTTGCGCACTACCTCCAGAACCCTCTCAAAGAGTATGCAGCTCTTGGAAAGGACATCATTTCCTTGTCCTTCCACCCATGCCAAAATCTGTTACCGCCGGAAAAATTGAACAAGTATCTCGAGACGGCAATGGTGGACATGGTAAATCTCTGCGGTGTCGATATCAACGAGGCTGTCAAAGACCCATATACTGCCAACCTCCTGCCGTACGTTTCCGGTCTCGGCCCACGGAAAGCGCAAGCTGTCATCAAGGGCATCAACATGAATGGCGGCGTCGTGACCTCGCGAGATGAACTTGTGGGAGACCCTGATAACAACAAGCTCCCAGTTGTCGGCCCGAAAGTCTGGGACAATTGCGCAAGTTTCCTTTTCATCGAGTACGACACTTCCATTCCGGAGTCGGAGCCTTTGGACAACACTCGTGTACACCCAGAAGATTACGAGCTTGGACGAAAGATGGCGGCCGATGCGTTGGAGCTTGACGAGGAAGATGTCAAAGCCGAGACGGATGAGAATGGGCCTGGCGCTATCGTTCGCAAGCTCTTCCGGGATGACGAGCAGGAGAAGGTCAACGAGCTCGTTCTCGAGGAATATGCCGAACAGCTGGAGGCGCAATATAGCCAGCGCAAGCGGGCGACGCTCGAGACCATCAGGGCGGAGTTGCAAGCGCCGTACGAAGAGTTGCGACGGCATTTCATGACCCTCAGTTCAGACGAGATCTTCACCATGTTTACTGGAGAGACGAAGGAATCTCTGGCGGAGGACTCGATACTTCCCGTGAATGTTCGAATCGTCAAGGATGACTTCGCCATTGTTCGACTGGACTGTGGAATTGAGGGTCGCATCGAAGCGCACGAGGTCTCATACCGCTCTTCAGTCAAGGATGTCCTCTCTGTCGGCCAGACCGTTCAGGCAAAGATACTAGAGGTCGACCGGAAAGCGTTCCTGGCCAAGCTGACTGTGCGTGAAGACATGCTGCGTCGATCCAACAGGAGGCATGACTACGACCGAAACATGTGGGACTACCGACTGGAAGAAGAGGACAAGGAGGAGCTCAAGGAGAAGGACAGGACTACCGGCAGGACGCAACGTGTCATCAAACACCCCTTGTTCAAGCCGTTCAATGCCACACAAGCCGAAGAGTGGCTTGGTTCCCAGGCCCCGGGAGAAGTCATCATCAGGCCGTCATCCAAGGGCAACGATCATCTTGCCATAACTTGGAAGGTGGCGGATGGTGTCTATCAGCACGTCGATGTGCTCGAGCTTCAGAAGGAGAATGAATTCTCCGTCGGCCGTCTGCTCCGTGTTGGCGGCAAGCACTCTTACACGGATCTTGATGAGTTGATCGTCGACCACGTGAAGGCGATGGCCAAGAAGGTCTCTGAGCTGATGCAGAGCGAAAAGTTCCAGAAGGGCTCGAAGGCTGAGCTTGGTATGTGTCTCAGGCGCTCTTTGTGTACCCAATGTATATGCTAACTGACCTGTGCAGAAAAATGGCTCACAACCTACATGGATGCCAACCCCAACCGTTCGAGCTACGCGTTCTGCATCGATAACAAACATGCAGGCTACTTCTGGCTGTGCTTCAAGGCCAACAGGTCGTCGCGGGTCATGGGCTGGCCGGTGCGTGTCGTGCCGAACGGCTTCGAGTTCTTGAAGAACCAATACCCCGACGTGAGGGCGCTCACGAACGGATTCAAGATGAGGTATCAGAGCGAGATCCAGCGCATTTCGGTGAACGGCGGCCGGTGATGAGTGCGGCGTGAGGCAGAGTCTGTGTTGCCATGGTGTGGCTTGTATCTTATAAAAAATCACAAATAATCCTCTCGCGCATACGGTAGGGAAATGCGCGATAGTCCCGCCGAGGACAAGACCTGCTCATTGGGAATGATGAAGGTGGGCAGAGACATGAATGGATATCGCCTTCGGCAGTCGCAGAATGGCAACAGTAGCTGCAGCTTGGGTGCAACCAGAGTGGGTTGAGGACAGCAATCCCATGAGCGTCGTTTCCATATGCGCGACCAATTTTCAGTGACGACGATGCTGCCTATCTATGTGATCCACAAAAATGTTTCTATATTCTTAATGAAGCAGTTTCTCCACGCTTTGTGATTGACACCCGGGTTACCTATGAACCATGACCTGCCTACATTGTGTACACATGTCTTCTACACATAAGGCACCGAAAGAGATCTTGTTTCTGTGACTAGAAGTCAAGTTTGTCACAACGGGGGACCATCGGACTACCTTGCCTCCGTTATTGTCAGTCCTGAACGTCCGCGTCGAGGCAATTCCCAAGCCTCTGTCCGGAGCGCTCTGCAGCTCTCAAAAACAAGTACAGCAATTTTATACATCATCACGGCGGCACAACGTCACAAGTTTTATCCATATGCGCACAAATATCATCTCGCTTTTGTGATGGACACGTTACTGAGTGGGACCACCTGGTGGGCAAGGAGCTCGGCTTTTCAAGGCCTGGTGTAACCTTGGACTTCCCTCACGTCTCGTGCCCGGTGGAGCAAAAGCCAGGTGTGACATTGTCCAGGGTTAAAGCCTTCCTCCGTTCCTCCGTCCATTTCTCGGTACTCCAGGTTCGGTTTTAAAAATTCGCAGAGTCATGTCTTTTACGGTGTATTTCCTGTCTCTCGTTCCGTATAAGCTGAAAGGGGTTGAGGGTATGTGGAGTCAGGCCACCTGGATCCCTGCGATGAACAAAGGAAAGATCTGCGTCTCTTAAGCCTCCTTGTCTGCCACAAGTCATTGGAAAGTGTTGTTTACTACTGCCAACGCCGACTGACCACTCCACTACCTGCTCCAGTGCCCGAAAGCTGTCGTATCGAGCGAGGCGGTCTGGGGTTATCATTTCTGACGACGAGGACGACAGTGAGACGATATCACTGTGGATATTAGAGTTCAATCACAATTCGGTCATTGGAAATGTTCATCTTGATACACCAGCGTCTTCCTCTTGGTCAGATCAGAGCTGTAACATATCACACACTACTCGTCACCAATTATACTCTGATTTGACACCTAGGTATCGTTCTCAGTGATTCAACCTTAAGCCTCAATGCTCTACTCTCAAACGCATGTGAAAGCCTCGTATCGCATTTGTGGAGTATACTTTCGGGTGATCCAACAAAGAAAGTGGGCTCGACACTGTGGTCTGCCCCTTACACTTGTTTTGTGGTTTACGCCGATCTGGAGAACAGTCAACTGCAGTGGAATTTGGAGAATGAGTGACTGCAGACTATTTGTCGTTCCGAGAAGTGTAAACTTCCGAACGAGCTTTGCCCACATCTCGCCATCCATTCAGTAGGTGGTTGACGGGGTTGCCGCGTGCTTATAGCCAGTGTTGCAGCTTCAAGCGGTCATCATTCTCCTCGCAGTATGGCTCCATGTCAGGGCGATCACCCAAAATGGTGGGTAGCCACTGATTTTTGCGTTGCTTGTAGCTTTTTGATTGACATCCCCTCAATTTTTCCAGTCTTCTGGTGTGTGGAATGCGCCATTTTCTTTTCTTCATATCTTTCACATTCGACCTTGCCGTTGCTCCAGGCAGCCCCTAGTGAGAGTGTCTGACAGAACTCGTAAGAGCTGAAGAGTCCTTATTATTGGCACTCTAAAGAAGTCTTTGGCTTGCTTCGCCGCCGGCTAAGACCGTGTAGACCAACTATTCATCTCACTCCATAACAAACACCAGGAGACTCAAGCAATTGTTATAGCAGTATCAAGGCTATTTTGATCATCGCTCTTTCGCGTGAAGAAATTTAGTGGTCGCATAAAATGGTTAAAACGGGAATTCGGTATAAGTGTCACTGTTCTTCTCTGAAAGGAAGAGGAAAAGGAGACCATCACCATCGCACTCCTCTGCGAGACGCCAGCACTTGAAACTTTATCGACAGCACCGTCTACGAAAGGTATATTCGGCGCTTCTAAAGCCGTCAATAGCGAGACTGAGTGTAATTGTCTCCAACATGCGTTGTCTCTTGTCACACTACGACAATCATTATCGTTCTGGCTTAGTAGAAGAATTCAAGGATTACAAATAGTCTACATTCAGCGCTTCTCGAGTCATTAAGCACTGGCCATCCGGAAGTGGTTTGACTTCCGATAGTTAGAAGGAAAGGAAAGAATTGAAAGCTGGCCGTCTTCGGCCATAACCCCAGAGTGATTGCCATAGGAAGTCCTAAGAGTCGATTTTAAGAGACCGCAATGCTTAGCAGCGGCGTGGATGACTGAATACACACATCTTGACTTGGTCGCCTAAAACAACCCTAGAAGTCTATATTTACTTACCAATCAGGTTTTTCCGAGGTACATGTGCACTGAGTCGTTCCCCCCAAACACGCGCGTGCGACGTCCCGCCGTCGGTGGGTCTGATATTCCACTACCGTTGCCACACACCTTCTCTCACCGGGCTTGACCCGGCTCCCCGTTCGAATTGGCGCCCATCCGGAATGGCGCCTTTGAAGGCATACAGTACGCGCTCACTGTACCCAACCCGGGATGTATATGCACGTAGATGGGGGGATTGCAAACCCAAGTCGCGGATTCAGCTCCAGAACCACCACACACCCACTGCTCGGTGGATCAAAAGAGCCGTTGGATGAAGAGTTCCCACCAGTATGGGTAGCATTCCGTATCCGCGGTTGGCGACGATGAACTTCTCGCCTGCAAGAATGAACATTTAAGAGAGGCATCTCTCCCAGATACCATGCCTTTGAGAGCAGCATATTCCTTCACTGCTAAGGATAAGAATTGAAACTCAAGGTTGCAAGACAATCTTCATCTTCTCTTGTCTTTGTAGTACTATCTCTAGCCTTTGCAAAGATGGCCAGCTCCAGTCAGAATTTCGATCCAGTCTCGCCCAAGACGGAGAAGTCTAGGCTCCTCAATGGCCACCCGGCAGAGCCGGCGACGGAAGATGCCCATGTAATTGCCGACCAGAAACCAAGGGTAAGCAACAAAACACGAAGTCCGACTTGATGGCAAGAATGCTAACCAATGTATTAGTCTCTTTTTGGCAAAGTCTGGGACTTCATCTCCCTGGCGCACTTGATCACTGAGAGCAACCAAAAGGCGTACGTCCAGCCGGTCACGCTGTTCGCCATGCTGAGCATCGCCTCCGGGGGAGTCACTTCCAACCCAAACCCCAGCTGGAAGGACATCGCCTTGAGCTTCCCCCGCGTCCTCTTCTACATCTGGTTGTACGTGCTCTACTTCGACTGCAGCAACCAGAAGGATCCCGAGGCCGTCAAAGAGGACAAGATCAACAAGCCCTGGCGCGCCATCCCCTCGGGCCGCCTTACCATCGAGGGTGCCCAGCGCTGGTACGTTGGCGCGATTATCACGTTGCTGGCGGTCTCTGGCCTGTGGCTCGGTGGGTTCCCCGAGGCCGTCGCCTTCATGCTCGAGACCTGGGCGTATGACTATGCCAGTGGCGCGGACTTCTGGTGGTCCAAGAACATCATCAACATGATGTTCTACGCGACCGGCCAGCTTGGCGGGACCCGCGTGGCCGCCGAGTCCATGCCCAACACGACCATGTCCAGGGCCGGCTATGAGTGGTGCGGCATGCTCGCCCTCGAGATCCTGACGACCATTCAGATCCAGGACATCAAGGACGAGGAGGGCGATGCCGCCCGTGGCAGGCGCACGATGCCCATCGTCATTGGAGCAAAGCTAACCCGCTGGCTCACGTCTACGACCATTACCTTCTGGTCTGTTGCCTGCCCCTTGTACTGGGCAAGCGGCAATCTGCACGCCGGTTTCATCCTGCCGGTGCTGATCGGCGGTACGGTCGCGATTCGCACGCTTTTCTGCTGTTCTGTCCCAGCCGACCGAGTTACCTGGAACATGTACACCCTGATGTGGCTCCCGGCGCTGTATGCTACACCTCTGCTTAGTAGGTATACCCTCCTGTCCATCTACTAGATGCCTATCACGTGGAGAGAGAAAGAGGGGAGGCCATAGTAGCCGATGCAAGAGGGCAAGAGGGCAAAGTATAGGCATCTTTGATTAGAGGTTATCTGTAGTACCGAAGGTGGATGAGGAGCCTTGCCTTTTTTGGTTGGTCTCGTGCAGAGAAAACTCTGGTAACTGTGGATCGGTGTTCGGGCAGATCCGCACATACAAGGATATACTCAAGAGATTTCGTTCTGCAAGATAGTTGGCGACGAAAGCAGAGGGTGGAGAGTGGTGCAAGAGATATCGAATATGACTGATGATTGTATGAAGTAAATATGACGGGAAACGGAAGAATAGAATGTCAATTTTGGTCTATGTGTTTTCAAATTGTGTGTGACAGCATCCAATCAGACCGACACAGTTTGTGACTATGACTCAAGCAAGTGAAGGAAACTGAAGCCAACGAAACTTGTCAAGTCCACCAATCATCACAGTCTCTTGCGCACTGGTAAGCCGCAAGTATATGGATTGATAACCCGGGTAGAGGCCAGTGATCGGGCGCAAGTTCAACAAGGTCATCAGAGAACAGCAAAAGGAAAATCCAAGAAGGTCCACACCAGATGATAAGGATGCGTACGCTCGAAACCAGCCATATCTGTTCATAAAACGTGTAAAAGTCTCGGGACACGTCCTCGGCAACTACGTTCGTAAGCAAGTCGCCACAGGCCGCAATAACAGGGGGTTGAGGGCTGGCCTGCGAGTGAGAAACAGGCAAAAACTATGAAGTGAATGAGGGCAGTCAACAAGAGGTCCCCCATCACATGCCGATTTGTTGCCTAGCTGAAGTCAGGGGCAGAGGGGTTGGTATCCACTGGGCCACATGTGCATCTAGGCGATGAAGAATGTGGCTGGCCAGGCATCCTGCACAACAAATCAAATGACACTAGCTGCCTGCAGTTGGTTCTGCGTATTCACTGCACTCCAGTCGGCATTCGCATGTGTGTGATAAGTCACTCACTGACTCGTGGGTCCAGGGGCCAAGAGCGTGGTGTGGTGGACTCCCACAAATAGTTCTGTCGGTTGTTTCGTGGAACACGAAGTTACCAAGCGAGTGGCCTCGCTAAAAAAAAAAAAAATCTACACTGAGAATCTAAGGCCGGCCTCAGACTGACCGGACGAGATATGGTAAGACTCCTGATCACTCTGCACACAAATACGATTATGTCCTTAGCCATGGAAAAATTTTCAAGGAAATATCCTGTCATGCCAGGTACACTATCTCTCTATCTAGTTACTCCGATAGAGGCTCTGAACTAATGTGGCTCTTCCACACCCTCCGCGACTTGTGGCCCACCTTGTTCTGCAGTCTGGCCAAGGCTGGTGGAGACGATCTCTTGAAATCATGCGATTTTCGCTCCTTCGAGATCGATGCCGCAAGAAGATGTCCCGGACTTTACTAATATATACAATCATTGTTTTATAGGCAATGATGCGGCTCTTGGTCTCGCGTCTTCCGCTTGATATACAACAAAGTTGGCGTGTCTATTGAGGCATGTTGAGACAATATCGTCTCGAATTGTTTTCCAACTTTCCTCGCTTTCAACAGCCATGAAGCGGTCAACAAGTAGACATATTCCTCAAGCCAGAAGGTGTGATCGTGGGCTCTAGTCTCATCCACATCTGGTGATAGTACCTAGGTAGGTAGCAGCGGCCCGTTTGGCTGACCAGGTATCAGACAAGATGGCTGGGCCGGTCCGTTTAACCCCGCTCTGTCCAAAGGATGCTCCGCCAAAATTCTGCTCGGTTGCGACATGCCTACGCCAGCGTCAACGGCGTACTGTGCGGTTGAACTTGGCCACACATGAGGTAGCCGAGAAGTCTGCAATCCGGTTGCATGAGTGAGTGCATTTCGTCATTGCATATGGGGAATGGGCGCATAATATCCCCGCTTAGATGCACACCACGTTGCGGCCCCTGACCGACCTCACGCCAGCTCGACGCGCCGGTGTCAAACAACGTACAATGCCAACCGAGTTGCTCTCTCCAGAGAGATTTACGCACAGGAAACGGCTGAGTTCATCAGCTTCGGTATCTCATAAGAGGGATTTCAATTATGGACTCTGCCGGTCCTGCAACGAGATATCTGGCTGGTTCTCTTCCAATGGCATAACAGCTGAGCGCGTGAGGGCAGCAGAGTCCTATCACATATGTGATCTCCGAATGGCCGACCGAGACTCTAGCTGCCCCGCGTGTAGCTTCTTGTTCAATGTGGCCGTTGAAGCTGCTGGACTGGCCGGTCTCCCAGGGGCAATCAGCAACGGGATGTACTCGCTCCACGTGTCAACGTTCAGTGCAGTATTTCTCGATGCCGAGGACCAGCAATGGTGTTCTGGTGCCGACAATCCGATAGTCTTCTTCATCTCGCCGCTCTTTTCCTTCGGAACAAAGGCCAAAGATTGGGCCCTGCGCTTCAACAGTTGCTTCATGCTTCTGGAGTCGCAACCGTCTGGGACTTTTGCTCGGGATCTGTCACCTCACGCCGATCTCGACGTCGTAAGCCAGTGGATCAATCACTGCAACCGCGGGCACACTCATCCTGATTGCAATCCAGTGCCGGCCTTGTCCGTACCTGGGTTCACCGTCATTGATTGTAAAACGCGCACACTGGAGCTCTGGCCCAGTGGTGCGCCATATGTCACGCTGAGTTACGTCTGGGGAGTAGATCCGGCGGAAACTCCTATCGGTGACGCCCTGCCGGAGACCTTGCCCAAGTTGATTGAAGATGCCATCATGGTTGCGCTGAGTCTGGGCTACCAGTACCTATGGATCGATCGATACTGTATACCCCAAGATAATGAAACAGTCAAGACTTTCTTGATCAGGAACATGGACAAAGTCTACTCTGAGTCATCCCTCACCATCATTGCATCCGCGGCTGAGCAGCCGAGTGAGGGTCTGGTGGGCGTGGGTTTGGGCCGAGAGCGCATGCCTCACACATTGAGGTCAGGTGAAATAGGCTTGACGCAGCTTTTCACAAATCTGGCCGAGGAGGTTGAGAATTCACACTGGAATGGACGCGGTTGGACGTACCAAGAAGGTTTTCTGTCCAACCGAAGATTGCTCTTCACACAGAGCCAGTGTTACTTCCAATGCGGCGAATTGTGGTGCACAGAAGGGCTCAATGTCCCATTGAGTACGCTGTCGAGACTCCATAAGCCGGGCCACTCGAAGTTTTCAAGAGTCTTCCCGTGGGTTGCAGACAAGCAACCAACCATAGACCTCAGCTCGCAAGACCGGCAGAAGCAAAGAGAGGAGTACTTCATCGAGCGCGTGCGTGAGTACATGAAGCGTGAATTGACTCACGACGCGGACGCTTTCGACGCTTTCGCAGGTGTCCTCAACTACCTCGAGTGGTTTGCCATGGAGTTCCTGCTTGGCAACATCTTTGGACTACCCGTCTGGAGTCCCGAATCCCGATGGGCTGCAGGTGGATCCGGCAAACAGACACTGCTGCGCAGCTTGTCTTGGAGCCTCCCCCGCCCGTTCGTGACCGAGCTTGAGGGGAAAATGTCGGATGTCGCCGAGAGGAGGCAAGGGATCCCCAGCTGGACCTGGTGTGGCTGGAAGCGGGCCCGGTCGTCAACCCGTGAGATAGAATGGAGAGACGTCTGGAGTCGGGGCAACGAGATTCCTGCCCAGACAGAGATCGCAGTCGAGTATGAAGATGGAAAGGCTATGCAGTGGACGACAGACCAAAGTGCGTCAGAGCTCTTGACCTCGAGCAGGACCATGGGCTGCGCTAGGTCCCTACGCGTCCACGGATGGCTGTCCCAGCTGCTGGTCCCCGCTGCTTGCTGGTATGTGAGCTACGACGGAGAGTGTCAGTGCGGGCCGTACCGTCTGGCGAGAGGAGACGTGCGGTACCTGAGCACCGTGGCTGAGCGGCGAGGCCTTCCACTGACTGATCGGGGATATGTGTTGCAAGCCTGGTTCTTCTCCGCGCTGCATTTCAACACGACTGAGGATAACTGCCGAACTGAAGTCATGATACTTGTGCCCACAGGTAACACAGATGAGTATGAGAGATTGGACGCTTTGTGTCTACTCAAGATGGAGTATTTCGTTAGCCGTCCCTGGCCATCTGTGCAAGGCATGGCGAAGAGGTTCGAATGGGAGCTGACGGATTTCAGAATCTGCTGATGGCGTTCATGCTCAAATTCAATTACACCCCAGCCAATTGTGACTGAATCTCTGGGATTCAGATTCTGTATAAAAGAAGGTGGCAAGAAATTACACGCTATGTCTTCAGTAGGAAGCACTTAAAGAACTACAACCGTCCCCAAGAAGAAATTATTTCCACATCCGGCGGCTTTCACCCTCCACGGAAGAGCATATTTAGCATAGACGGAAATATACAGCGTAGTCAAAGTGTAGTAGAAACCAATGAGACATGGTGAATCAAGTAGTTTCAGCAGTATCAGGAAGAAACCCTCAGCACACCCCAAGTCTCTCCCCCCACAAAAGCTGGGCTCTATGTCCTGACTTTCGGTAGACCGATTAGACGGTGTACTCTTCCAATAGCTCAAAGCCCAAAAATCGCACAGCTTGGTTATCAAGTGACCTGGTTGAGCAACGAAATTGAATTTCGATTGAATTAAAGGCCTGTACTTACATGTGATCCTACTCCCTTCATAAGGTCACCACCGCTTTTGGATGACTGAATGCGCTAATGCCTGAGGTCTAACAGATTGAGGGCTTGATCTCACATCCGACACCTAGAAATTCTCTGCATACGGTAAACGGAATATGCGTATTGCTGGCGATCCGACTGGCTGAGGCTTCGAGGTGGGGTCTACTTGGTACCGGTAACACAACTGACACCCTCTTGATCCCCACAATTTGTCCTATGTCACATCCACGACATCTTCTCTGATCCTATCCAATAAGACATAGAGGTTCATTACCATCATGGCGAATATCACACTCTCGGTGTTATCGCAGTCCTGCGCTCGGTACATATGGTACGGTATATGAGGGCAATACCAGAGCGACTACAGTGTGGCCCGGAAGCAACAGAGGACAAGTGTTGGAATCACCATGGTGAGAACAACGTATAGTATTTAACACGGAAGATACTCTCGAATGCAGTTCCTCTAATGGTATTCCCCATCTAATTTACAAAGAAGTCAGTGATTTTAAGAGCCAGGATTATATCCTTTAGAGAAGCGGATTGAATTGGGCGGCACCAGCCGCTCAGCGAGCTGAAATTCCCATTTACAAAAAGACCTAGAGGCTTGTTCGCGAAAACTCCCCACCATCCAAGTCAGATAATATTGGTATATCTGCTACAATGCATGAGGAACCGGCCCGACTTGAGGGGGTTCGCTCCACAATAGACCGAGTTGTCAATACGAGATACGACGTACTCGTACTGGGCTCCAATGTAGAGGCACTACATAAGCACGGCAGATATCGATCCTTTGGTTCAATGAGACAGTGTGACTGAAGCCTGTCGATCACATCTCCAATAGAATCGAGGTGTGCATGCGAGCTACACAGAGTATGTGTCAATCAACACAAGTGTCCATGTGCCTGGTTCTAGCTCCGGAGTCATAAAATGGAACGACTGGCCTTGCTATTGTCACCACATGTGATATGAGTGTCCATGTACTTCTTTGAAAAGGACGACACGGATGAGTGTTACCCATCGTGAGCCAGTATCGGATGAACCTTGAACATGCCTTCACTTTGCAAGATCGCCGCCGTCTTTGCGCTGATCAATTATGTCTGCCAAGCCACTTCATATTTGAACTACACCAACCTTGTGAATGACTTTGTCAGCCCTTCGTCTCAACAACGCCCGAGGTTCAGATACTGGCTTCCAGATGCTAGTGTCAACGCCGAAACAGTAGTGGCGGACATCGAGTCTGCTGGGGAAATTGGTGCTGGTGGTATAGAGTTCTTGCCATTCTATAACTATGGCGGCCAGCTCGGGGAACCCCCAGTAGGGGTCAACTGGTCTACTTACGGCTTTGGTACTCCAGCTCATCTCGAATTATTCACATCAGCTCTGGAGGCCCACAAGGAGGCAGGCCTGGTGATGGACTTTTCACTTGGTCCAAACCAGGGGCAAGGCATTCCGGCTCACCCTGATGACGAAGGTCTGCAATGGGACTTGGTAAGTGTTTTGATAAGCTCGAGCCAGAGCTCGAGCCAGACTAGTTGATCATTTTTGCCTTTCATGCAGATTTCGACAAGCCAGACGGTTGCTCAAGGAACTGTTTTCAATGGGACCATTCCGGGTTGGCTGAGTGGAGAGCTCGTGGCCGCTGTATCCGCAACTGTTGTATCCCGAACGAACGTCTCCTTCAACGTGACTGGGGTCCTAGGCGTGACAACTGTGACGTACGAGGACATCGTCTTACAAAATGGATCCTTGACGGATATCACTTCAACGATCTCCGAAAACGGCAGCATATCTTTGGATACCTCTAGATCCTTGCCTGATGGACATGAGCAGGAGCTGTTCTTCTTTTATCAGAAGCTCTCCCACAACCAGAACGTTCACTTCGCGTCCAATACGACTGCCACCATTTGGGATAATGGGTCCTATGTTGTTGATCACTTCAGCGCCCAGGGTGCTAAGACAGTGCAAGCATTCTGGGAAGATCACCTATTGACGGACAAAGTCAAGGATCTCTTGCGGGAGGTTGGAAATTATGGTATGTTGAAAATAGACTACTGATGCAAAAGATTCGGCTGACTTGGATGTCTTTCAAGGATGGGAAGACAGCATGGAAATATTGTCCAATGTTTCTTGGACTCGCTCGTTGCCTGCAAGATTTGAGATCATGTTTGGCTATGACCTTCGAACGTATCTCCCCCTTATCATGTTCGGGAACAACAACATAAACATACAACACGACTCTCCGGGTAGCATCCGCTGTACCTTGGACACACGAGATCACGGAGAAGCCTATGTCAATGACTATCGTGCAGCTCTGGCAGCAGGATATCAAGAGTATCTGACCGCCCTGTCGCAATGGCTTCAGAGTCTGGGCGTGAGACTCTCTTCCCAGCCTTCTTATAATTTGCCAATGGACATGGAAGCATCAATACCATATGTTGATGCCCCTGAAAGCGAGAGCCTTCAATGGCATGACAATGTCGATGGGTATCGCCAGTTCTCAGGAGCAGCAAACTTGGCTAGAAAGAAGGTCCTCTCCAATGAACTTGGAGCCGTCTTCGGCCGTGCATACAGCCTTGCTATCCCGGAGTTACTGTTCGCCATGAATCGTGCTGTCTCAGGGGGCATGAACCAGTTTGTTATCCACGGGCAGTCATACGGTGGCAACTACCCACAGACGACCTGGCCCGGATATACTGCGTTTATCTACTATGTCTCTGATCTATACTCTCCCAAGCGACCTGACTGGGACAATGGACTGCAAGTAGCATTGGAATACATGGCGAGAGTCCAACACATCCAGCAACATGGAACTCCTCGGACTGACATCGCGTTCTACAACAAACAACCTGCCACTGATCCAAACATGGGAACAATATATAAATTCAATGATCTCATTGCTGGGGGTCTGTAATACCAAATTTCATCGGTGTATCTCCAGGAGAATGAACTCAGCTGACAAGATACAGGATGGTCTTACACATACTTGTCACCCGATAATTTCAATCTACCACAGGCGTACGTCGACAACGGCATTCTTGCACCTGAAGACGCAATGTTTCAAGCTTTAGTTGTGCTTGGCTCCCAGAATCTCACACAAGCCTCTTTGGTGCAGTTGAAGAATTTCTCGAATGCCGGGCTATCAATCATCATAGCAGGCTCTACTCCGGGACAATATCCTACCCAGAACGCATCAGACCCTGGTGATCAAGCTTTCGACAACTCACTGGCTGAGCTTCTAAGCCATCAAAATGTGCATCATGCCGCCGAGGGGGAACTGTCTCAGAAACTGTACTCGCTGGACCTCAAGCCACGAGTAGGAGGACAGACCAACGGAACCTGGTATACAACATGGCGAGAAGACAAATCGGATAACTTGAGCTATGCCTACATTTTTTGTGATGTTGCCCCGGCATCTGGAGTCGTGATGGCCCAGTCCACCGGCACACCTTACTTCCTCGATGCGTGGACAGGAGCTCGAGAGCCTGTTCTGAACTACAAGACCAACGGTTACATGACAATCATTCCACTCAATCTCGCAGGAAACCAGACAAAGATCATTGCATTCTCCGAGCATCCTATTGAGGGAGTATTAGTCCCAGATTTCCATGTCACGAACTTGTCCTCAAATGTCATTGGGCTCTCCGCGGAAGACACTGGCATTGTACTTCACGTCGCCGCATCTCCAGACCCGACGTTTATTACCTTGTCGACTGGCAGACAAGTACAGCATATCAGCCAGGCGCCGGCCCCATTCGATCTGAAGTCTTGGACGCTGGAGCTGGAGCACTGGGAGGCCCCGGCCAACTTCAGCGACGCGTCTGTTACCGCCGTCAAGACCAACACGACGCACGAGCTCGTCGAGCTGGTCTCATGGAACTATATCCCTGAGGCAACAAACACTTCTGGAGTGGGCTATTATCACACAAACTTCACATGGCCTCCGGACCCAGCCACTGACTTCACAGACAATGAGTCACTGGGAGCGTATATAAGGTTTCCTCCAGTCTTGAATGCCATCACCGTTTACATAAACGGCGCTCGACTTCCTCCGATGGACTTTGTCAGCCTCGTTGCCGATGTCACGCCGTATCTGGTCACTGGGAATAATCAGGTGGTCGCAGTCGTGCCGAGCACGATGTGGAACTACTTGCGCTCGATCTTGCCAGACATCCGAAGCGCAGGCCGTGAATTCTCGAGCTTGGCTGCCCTCCCGAAGACAGACAATGGGTTGGTCGGGGTGGTAACCGTGGTGCCTTTCGAGCATGTACATCTAGAACCGTAGCTGTTGTCAAGCTGGAGATCCGACCGGCTCTCTGGCCTTTTCAACTAGGTTCACTGGCACTGTGGGGGGTCAAATGTATTGTCGCGTGTAAAGCACAATTATCAGTCTCTCACTTATTTTCTTGATAGCATCATTCCGAGCCACTCTGAAGGGGAGACATACCTGCACCAGCACCAGCCAGAAGCATCGGATCTTACCTGTTGGCGCATGCCATGAACAACGGCTTAGTTGCCCCATGGGTCGCAATCTCCTTGGAACCCACTGAACTGGGCGCAATGTACATTTCGTTCACAATCAGATAAAGTTTCTTCATCGCTTCGCTTCTCTCATCACTTCCACTGATCCTATAAGGCAGCTCGTGTAGCATGTCACTAGGTAAAATTGTAGTATTTTCAAACATGATTGCCATTTCGCCCTATGAACATGCCAAAAGAAAACAAGCAAATCTGATACACAAAAACAGAACCACCGATCAGTGGAACTGATCCTCCGTCACGCCCTTGCCCATGGCAGCGGTGCTGCTCACGCCGCCCGTGACCATCTTCTGCAGCTCGTCGACGTACGTGGCGCCGCTCCACTTCTGGTGCTTGACGACGTCGACGCCCTGCTCCATCTCGGGCTCCTGCACCAGCTCGCCGTACGCGCGCATCCCGACCTGGCTGTAGGCTTTCGCGAACCGGTCGCTGATGAGCGCCGTCGTGTGCAGGCCCGCCAGCGTGATGAACTGCCAGCAGTAGCCCAGCGACGCCAGCCGCCGGATGTACGTCTCCTGCTCCGCGCGCGGCATCGCCGTCTTCCAGTTGAAGGACGGGGAGAGGTTGTATGCGAGCCTGGGGGTGGGTGAGTTTGTCAGCGCCAGTTTGACCAAGTGTACAGTTTCGTGATTTTGAATAGGTGGGTGTAGGCAACATGGGAGGTAAGCTGTGTCTAGAGAAAGGGATGACTCACTTCTGCTCAGGCCAGACAGCATGCACGCCGTTGGCAAACTCCTCGGCCTGCTTGTAGTCAGGCAGCTTGCTCTCCATCCAGATGGCGTCGCAGTAGGGCGCATAAGCGATGGCCCTGTTGATGGCGCAGTCGCAGCCGCCCTTGAGGCGGTAGTAGCCCTCGCGCGTGCGCGGCGCGTCCCAGTCGAAGAAGACCTCGACGCCCGTGATGGCGCGGGCGAGCGCGCGCGCCTCGGACAGCGACTTGCCCTTGGACTCCTTGAGGTACTTGGCCGCGGCGCCCTGCTTGTCGACGTGCGTGCCCTTGTTGATGGCCTCGACAACGGCCTCGTCGAACCGCTTCAGCCCGGCCTGCGCCAGCCACTGGTCCTCGATCGCCTGCAGCTGGTCGCCGATCTTGCCCGCCTGCTCGGCCGCCACCATCAGGTCGTTCAGGGGCTGCAGGTTCGGGTTGGTTGTGCCGAGGATGAAGGCGTGGTCGCGCGGGTCGATGGTCGTTGAGATGAGCGTCGCCGCCTCTGCGTCGGTTCGCGCGATGGCGAGGAGGTTCGAGCCTGTGATGAGCCCATCTTGGTCAGTCCCTCTGTTCCTACCCTGTATATCCCTTGATTTTCGTCGACTCACCCATGATATCCGCCTGCGCTCGGATGGCAACCAAGCGGTTGATGTGCTCGCTGATGGGAACCAGCACCTTGCCGGCCATGTGACCGCACTTCTTGGTACCAGGCGCCTGGTCCTCGATGTGAATACCGGCTGCGCCCTTCTCAATGAAGAGCTTTGTCAGCTTCATCACCGCCGTCAGGCCACCGTGACCGGTGTCCGCATCCGCGATGATGGGGCGCAGGTAATCGATGTTTGCCACGTTGGCGCGCTGCTCTTTGGGTGTCGTCAGGCGCTCCTGTCTCTGCTTTCGGTCGTGGAAGAGTTGTGCCATGAACAGGTGCGAGACCTTGTTCGGGACGGTGGTCTGTCCAACGATAGTGAGCACGGAGTTGCCACTGCTGGAGCATTTAGGGTGAACCAGAGGGGCTCAAGAACTTACGTAGGGATAATCAGCCAGATCAGGGCCAGGCTCGTCCGAAGCGGACGCTGTCGAGGACGACTGCCACCCGGAGACATAGACGGTGTCGAGGTATTTGGCCATCTGTGTGACCATTGTTGGTTCCAGGCAGCCGTAGGTGTAGCTCGCATCTCGGCTCTGCACAGTCTTGTAAGTCTCTCCGGTCTCACTCCATGGCTTCTTTTGGTACGAATATCTGAAGAAGGTCCGGTGCAGAGAATGGGGTCAGCAACCTACCTTGAACCTCCGCTCAAGGATATCCCACAACTTCTTTGATTGTGCGTTGCTCGGGTAGTCAATCTTGAGGTTGCCCCTCTTGGAGACGATCTGCTCGGGCGTGAAGGGTCGCTTGGTGTGCCTCCACCTTGAGTCACTCCACCATCTCTTGACCTCCTCGACCTCCTTCGCGAAGAGCTCGTCCTCGGTCTTGGGGTCCACCGAGGGGTTTACCATGTTGTTGGCCGCCATGATGTGTGTAAGAATGTGTTTATGTGCGGTAGTCTATTGCAACAGAAAGACGATACTACAGCGCGGAATTGTTGTTTCTAGAGGATAGGCGATGACAGAGGGTAGAGATGTACAGGTGAAGTTGTATATCTCTTGGTATCTTCACGAGAGTCGTGCAAAGGGGAGAGAAAAGGAAGCGAGAATGGCACAAAGCTAAGGAAGAACAGACAAGGTCCTACCGCCGTCATATGATGTGAAACTACATTCGACCAAGTAGTCCATGTCACGGCTGAGAGGGCGGGCGTTTCCATTTATTAGTACATCGGTTCATCGGGAGGGTTCGGCCAAGCGGCTATGGCGAAGAGGAATCCCATGCCGTTGATCACCTCCCGACCCCCCTCCCCGGACACGCACCCTTTGGGGGAGCCAATGCTCGGTCAACTCCCGTGTTATGAGAGTATGTGTATAAGTGTGTGTGTGTATGTGTGTACTTGCATTCCTAGCAGAGATGTGGCGGTAAACAAGGTACTGCTTTGCTCTACCCGTGGTGTATTATTGCTCGGCTTACACTTGTCTCGGCTGAAAGGGAGCGCTCAGCATGCGGCCATTGGCCGAGTTGCCGAAAACAGCACGCTGGGAGATTCGGTAGGCCAGACCCCCAGCTCCTCCCCCGCATTGCGCTAGGGTGCGATGTGGCATTCTAGAAAGTGGCATTGGGCCTGATAGGGCGGTGCTTCCTTATTACCGGGACTTGGGGGCACGTTGAACCACCTGTCTCATCGTCATGCAGCTGCGGGTGTGGGGTGAGCCGACGTTGACGTCTGGATGCCGTGGAACCAAGAGCCGTTTTTGGTCAACCAGCTGGTCTGATAATCCATCTTTCCTACCGTCTCTTCTGTAAAGATCAATTAGAAATTCTCAGCGCCTCAAAGGACTTTTTATTCTCAGTCGATTACCTCTGCCCCCAGGGCTGCTACTTGATTAGATAGAGCCCCTGTTCCCTTACTCAAGCAGGCGTGACATGTGATAGAAGGGTCTGTCGTCATAGCTTTCACTTCGGTACAACCCCTGGCGCTCTTGAGCCTCCTTACTATGCACGCCTGGCCCGATCGAGGGTGGGACCTCGGTTCTTTGATCAACTCTACAGACGCCCTGTCTCACCTCCGTGACTCGTTTTGGCTATCACATGCGGAATATCTAGGAGAGCGTCGCCTGCTTTAAGCTGCCTCTCGGTCAACTTCCGAACCCAATAATGCACTTGTACAAGTAATGTGGCGTCGGTCGAGAATGTTCATGTTGAATTCGAAGTATCCCATGCTATTTAGGTATGTTCTAGTGCGACGACCCCCAAAGTTGTGGTCGCCGTCCCGTGTTCGCGTTATCTACCACCATCCATCCAATCTTGATTCTCATCATGTCGTTTCTGTATACCTTCTCTCTTCCGAACTGCACTAAGCCAAGAACGTAGACCGTTGACCGCCTCCAACTCGAGTGTGCCCTCCCCCAGTCTATTGATGGTTTAGTCTCTCTCTACTACAAATTCTTATGCTTTGCTGACGGTTGCTTTTCAAGAATCATGTGCCACCTCCAACACCAAATCACTTGCCCGCCCGCATCTAAGACGTAACTGAACAGCAAGCACGGAAAGACGCGTCTAAGCCATCTCGGAGAGGGCCTTGGCCCGGTTCTCCTCGACAGCCTTGACGAATGTCTCGTACGGCGTCAATGTTCCCAGCGCGCGACGCATGTGAGCATTTACAATTTGCAGGCCATACACGTAGCTGGCATTGACCCAGCCAAACCTGCGAAATCTCGTTAGTAACGGGCCATGAACAAATAGTAGACAAACAGTCGCTACTGTCTTGGTCTGGGTCTGACTCACCCTTCTTTCGCAACGCCCTTGAAGTCCAAGCCCTGGTTTCCATATTCGGCATCAACCCTGTGTGGGTCAATTGGTCTTGTCACATCGTACTTCTCGACCACTACACCGTTGAAGTCCACAAAAGCCTTGGTCATCATGAACAACCACTTGTACGCCAACCGCTCGGCCTCTTCAGTGAAGCTATAACGGTAGAGACCAGTCCAGGCGAGGATCTGCTGCGGTGCCCAGCCGTAGGGGTAGTCCCACTGACGGTTCGGCCGGGCGAGACTGATTTCACCGCGGCTCTTGAGCGTGCCGGCCAGTAGCCCTCCGTACGCCTCGAACTTGGGGAGCGCCTTGGTCACCATGGCAGCGGCCTGTTTGGGGGACGCAACACCGGCCCAGAGCGCCCAGAAAGTTGTGCACGACTCGTAAGTGGTCTGCTCGTGTGTGTCGGTGTTGTAATCAAAGTACATGCCCTCTTCTTCGTTCCACAGGTACTTGTCAATGGCCAACTTGCGGCGCTTGGCCCTGCGGTCCCAGATGGCAGAGGATTCGACCTGGCCGGGAACGAGCGAGCCGACGCAGTACTCCTCAGGAATAGGCAGCTTGTCGTTGAAGATGTTTCGAATGGTGCGGGCAATGTCCGTCTCATACTTGTAGAGCAAAGAATTCAGATCAATGGTCGCAAGATTCGCGCACACCTTCTCGAAACGATAACTGGTGTCGTGTCCCGACTCTCGCACAGCCCGATCGTGCATGAAGTACTCGTCCAGTTCTGGCTCGAGAATCTCGCGATTGTTATAAGCACGAACAAACTCCTTAAACTCCAGGTTGTGCTTCTTGCAGTAGGGGTCGAGGACGTGAACGAAGTGATTAGCCTCCGTCTCTGGCGGAACGCCCATTCCGATCGGCCCGTACCTGGACAGGCCTGAGACGGGGTCGTAACGAGGGGCAGCAATCCAGATGCTGTGGTACTCCTTGATGGCTGCCAGTATGGCCGTTCGGAGGAAGTCTAGAGCTCCCGGCTCGTGTCGAATCTTCTCATAGACCCGGAGTGCCATGTCGGTCAAGAAAGGAGGCTGTGACCGACCTAGGTAATAGGATCGGGTAGCGTTGAGAATCTTGCCGTAGTGCTTGATGCAGAAGCAGAAGTTGATCACCATTGCCTTGGCGAGGTCGACCTTGTCATTAACAAGCAAGCCCAACGACTCCATGTAGCTGTCCCAGCCATAGAACTCGTTGAAACGGCCGCCAGGCACGACAAACGGCACTCCACGCAGCGTATCCTCGCCGGTCTTGGGGTCTTTGATCTTCTCCATCTCGACGGCGAGAAGGCCCGGAGCGTTGTTCAAGTCACGAATGAACTCAGCAGTGATCTCCATCGAGTTTGGCAGGCGGACAACATCCAACCTGAGATCCGGCCGCTCTTTCGCGACTTTGGTGTAGAACTCAAACTGCTCAGGTTCGCCGAATGGAACGTAGATGCGTGGGCGAGGGTCATCGGTCCAGTCCTTGGGATCCTTGGCGCAAATGTCGATGGTTGATGCGTCAATTCTCCGCGTCAAGCCGTCCCAGAAATGGTCACGAATAAGGCGAGAGAGTCTGTTGACCGGATTCTCGTTCAGCCGTGCCTCGTCCAGAATGATCTGCTTGCGGCCGAACTCCTTGGCCAAGGACAGCTCCTGCAGGAGGTTGGAAAGCATGTAGGTCCCTCGGATGTCGAACCTGTTGAAGCCATTGGATGCGGCCGTCCGGAGAGAGAGCACCTGCATAGTGTGAGCTTGAGCCAGCAGACGTAATCGGTCTCACAATTTACCTTGGGGCCGTTATCCTCGATTGTGATCTGCATGTTGCCGTCTGTGTCCTCCTGCGATTGTAAACTCTCGAGGGTGGGATCGACCGAGATGAGGAACCGTCGGTTCTGCTGAAGGGTAGTCTCGTCTGATCATTGGCTGAATGTTAGCTACAGCCCTCAACAGGATGGGATGGGTCGAGAGATTCATGTTGCTGCGTACCATGGCTTCCTCGGCGGAAAGGCTCCTTCAGGCCCAGTCTCTCCATCTGCTGCATGAGACTATTCTGCATGGCCATTGCTGTGAGCAGATACCCTTAGGAGATAGCGGCCAACGGCCAATTGGAGACATACCTGGGAGAAGGTGCGAGTCCGGGCCGAGGCCTTCGTGCCCTTGTGGCGGTCGGCAGCATAATATGTTTTGGCATCGTCGAAGACATCGTAGTCGTCGATGGAATCGCTCCGGTTCTGGGGACCAGGCGCCTTGGGCGCGTCCGAGCCGTTGCCAGACATTGCCGGCTATCGGGATAGAAGACGTCGGCGTTGGCGCAATGGGTGTAGGAGCCTGTCGGAGAACTACAGGCGTAGGTAGTTTGTTGTGTAGAGTTTGAAATACCGAATAGGACGGACGGGGGAGACAAAGATAGGCTGTGGCGGTCTAGGGTCGTGTGACGGTCGGGAACAATGGTCGTACTGGCGGAGCTACGTAGGTAGTATCACCTTACTTGCACGTTCTCGTTCAGGTTAGCGGCAGGAACAGGGGACGGCGGCGGGAGTGAGTGAGTGTTGTAAAGGCGAAATTTGAGCTGATGCTGATGCTGATGCCGGCGCTGATCCGACTCAAGAATAGAAGGTCAAGCGGCAGATGGCCTGGTCAGCCCAGCAGAGGATGCGACGTGGCCACCAACGACAAGCTCGGGGAGGAGTGAGGCATGCAGGAAAGCTGGGGCAAGCGGAAGGGGCTACATGGGGAGACCGGGGAGTCCAACAGCTCGAGAAGAGAGCCTGATGAGGATGAGACAGCAGCAAGGACAGCTTTTCAGGGTCCAACCACACCTCGCACCAGCACCCGCACCCATACCCACGCCCGCCCACGCCCGACCCGAGCCTCGCTTCCCGAGAATCCAGGCCGGCTAGGCGATGCAGATTGCGGATGCAGGGTCTCGACTGTGGGCTTGGGTGCCGGCAGACACACCAAAGAGACATGAACTCACCTCCACTATGCGATGCACAAAAACAGGTAGACTAGTTGTGTGTGTCTCTGTTTGTTCCGAGGGAGGTGGTTACACCTACTCCCTATTGGCGGCGGAGGAGAAGGGGGGATCTCATCGGATCTTGACGAGGGGCACGGCGAACCAGGACTGCAGCCTCAACCCAGTCCAAGAGAGAGCCGCTTGTCTGTCTCCTTGCTTGCTTGATATATCGGTGAGTCGATCAGTCTGCTTGACGATAAGAATAAAATGTCAGGAGAATGGTAAAATGAAAAGTCGAGAATCAGATTCAAAAACCAAAGCCCAGACACAGGCCAGACAGAGCTTCTGTTGGATCGGCGCCCAGAACAGACGTCACCCAGGAGCTGGCAAGCTGGTCGGTCCACACCATCCCGTGGCCCCCCTCCTAATTGGGTTCTGGCAGGAGCAACCCCCACCTTCTCCAGCTACGGCCCATTCACAGTTGCTTAAGCCAACGTCGACCTCTCATCCGTATCCACCGTGACGTACCGTTATCTTCTACTACCAACAGAACTCAACCTCCATTACAGCTCTTGACGTCGGAAGGAAATTTTAGAACCCTTCTCTAGGATTCTTCCCTCCGCTGGAAGCTGGCCAGCATCTGCTTGTTCCATGATTTTGGCCCTCTTGTCTGGCCAAAAGCCCGGTCGAGCCATCCACTGGCGAGGTGATTTCTTTGTGACGAATGCCCAAGAGCCCGAGTCTTCACCACTTAGCTGGAGTCTGAGCAGCACCCATATTACCTAGGTGGGCGGCGTCCCCATGACCACAATTATCGTAGCACGAGCTACATACTGTTGGGCCGTAGACTAACCGGATCTTCGTTTGGGTGCACCATCTTCTTTGTGCTCTAACGTTTGCCCACAAAGTTCGGGCACAACACTGAGTCTCACGACATTAGCCCTTTCCAGCCTCACCGAAACACCCCCGCCAGCTTGGTAGGGCAACTTGGGGAGACCACAATTACTGGGGACAGCTCTCACTGGGTCAATACCAAGGCTAGATTAAGCTCCCTATCAACAAAGAAACCTTAAATTTGGGTCCATTCTCACTCACGATAAGGCACCGGAACGCCATGCCCAAGGGCAGTGTCCGCCCGTTCTTTGAGCCTCGGACCACCTGAGCTCTACCTTTCATTCGGAAAAGCTATTGAACCCAGGGAATCAATGTATGAGGCCTAACTACAAGGGTGTGGGTGCAACAAAACAAGCACACTGAGCTCGACGTCTCATCCAAAAGGCAAAGCATCAAAACAGGATAGCTAGCATACCGAAGTTCATTATCGCTCCTCTAGCACCTATACGTGAAAACGTGCTTGCCCAGGCGGTAATCCGCACAAAATGTCTTGGGCACATGTCTAGTGAATCTCCGACATACATCTTGGACCTCAAGTTCCACGCATCTACTCACCGACACCACAACTCATTACAGAAACACCACCCCCATCACAAACTTACCAGCTCAACATGATCAGGCCCGGGTTCAGCACAATCGGCAGCAGGAAGTGGCACCCCACCAGCATCGCGAACGGGAATATCGACGCAAAGTCGCGGATCTGCCACTGGTACGGCACGAGGTAATAGCCGACCAGCATGGCGAGCGTGCTGGCCAGGCAGAAGACGAACGTGCCCTTGAACTTCCTGACGACCTTGCCCAGCTCCTCGTGGAAGCTGACGTCCCGCAGCTCCTTGGACGTCGCGCCCCAGTTCATGTCGATCTCGAAGAAGTGGCTCAGGATCGCCTGCGACACGTGCAGCGAGACCCCGCCCAGGTAGATGGTCATCATCGGGATCCACCTGGCGTTGTCCAGGTAGTTCCCGACCGGCCGGCGCCTGTCGAGCCGGTACCGCAGCACCGCCAGCGACAGGTTGCCCAGCCCCGTGAACACCATGACCACGCTGAAGAAGATGGAGAAGGAGTTGGCGTAGTACTTCTCGTACAGCCCGAACCCCCACCCCGTCAGCAGGTAGTTGGTCGCCGTGAGCAGCCACGCCGACCCGATGGCGTAGTACGTCCCGATGTACGAGCAGATGGTGAACTTCTTCGGGAGCGGGATCTGCCGCGCCGTGATGAACCGCCTGAAGAGCGGCGTGAACGGGCCCCGTGTGAGCCAGTACCGGAACGGGTGGAAGAGCAGCTCGTTGCACCCGTACGCGTACTTTTCCCAGCGGGCCAGCTCGTCGTACACGGTCAGGGAGACGCCTTCTTTGAACCCATCGCCTGTGTATGCGGCGTAGCGGAGGGAGTAGCCCTCACACTGTAACCGGAGAGCCATATCGAAGTCCTCAGACACATGTGACTCGGACCAGTACTTCTCGTATCCGTCTTCGTCTTCGAAGGCGGCCGCAGTCTGGATGGCTGACCAGCGCATGAGAGCGTTGTGGCCGACAAAGGGGCATACATCTCCCGTTGAGACGGCGTAGGTAATAGCCGTGTAGATGAGGTTCGTGAACCAGGTAATACTATAAGTGGCGTCAGTTAGTGTTCCGTCTGCCGTTGGCCTAAGTTCTGTTGCATTCTACTTACCCTCGTTCGAAGAACGTCGTAGTGACATTAAGAACTCCGGACTTGAACTGGATGATTGCCACCTGTGGCGACTGCTCCATCTCACTGACTCCGGCCAAGAAGCAGTCTTTGGGAACGCGCGTGTCGCAGTCAATCAGGAGAATGTAGTCGCCCATACGGATGTTTCCTTCCGCCCACGTCCTCCCCTTATCCTCTTCCAGAACCTCTGCAAGGGCATTTTGATACTCGCGGTCTTCTTCCAGGTCAGTCCAATCTCCTTGCCGGGAGACATTACGCAGCTTGTCCTCAACCCTTCTGGATACACTCATTGCATAGTTCATGTTGGACGCTTTCTTGAACTTCCCACGACGCACGAATGGGCGCGCGCCGTGAGGATCGTGCCTTGGCCTTGCTACCCAGCCAATCTTATGCTCGTCGTAAAATTCCCGACGCTCCTGTGCCTCCTCCTCGTTGAGGAGCTGCATGCCGTCATCATTCACGAAGATATTGGCAGTTCCACCCTGCTGCTCATAGGTCGAGATAGCGTCCTTGACGGACATGACTGTGGGGCGGATGACAGCAGCCGTACCCTCTTTGTACACCGGCATCTGGATCGTGACATGAGGAAGACAGTCCCTTCGTACCAGTTTCTTTGGTGCTTCCCCCGAGTAGTACTTCGAATTTTTTTTCATCTGTTTGGTGGGGCCCCCCATTTGGATGATGTTGCCACACACGGCTTGGAAGAAGAACTAAAGATCCTGTCAGTCCCGAAAATAATCATGACACGCAGTAGAGGTCTCACGTACCATGCTGAAGAAAAGTTGCACCGGTGCTAGAAGTAATAGCAGCAGTCGGGCAAAGTTCTTGTCCACCTTGCACTCCATTGCCAGGCGCCTCCAGCCAAAGCCCATGCATGTGACAGCGAGGCAGACAGTGCAAGCCACGATGATGGAGCTTAGGAACATGACCGGACGCTTTTCTTCCGCTGCCATCCCTGCTTCTAATGCTCCAGGGTCTACGGCGACAGTTTCTTCATCTTCCAGTGCTTTCGGATCCTCTGCGTCACTCTTGTCGGCTTCTCCTTCATTTTCCCAGACCATCTTGACGAGCTTGGCCTCCAAGTCCTCTGCTCGCTGTATCAGATGCTCTGGGTCATCGTCCCACACCACGAGAATCCTCAGATCCTCCAAGAATGCAGCAAAATGATGAATCTGGCAATGCGGTAGGTCCGACATGGTCTTCAACACCTGCACCCGCAAACCGTTCGGCATGGGAACATAATCCAGCTCCACGTACGACGTACTTTCCAGCATCGTTCTCGTGACTGGCGTACTCACTGTCATCGCACAGCACACATTCATCTTCTTGACGTTGTCAAGCAGGCCATTCTCGAAGACCGACAGCTGTGGAGGACAGCATGAGTACTTTCCCCGCTCTTCTTTGAGGACTATGCCCTGCCACAAGTCAAGGGCTGAGACGTAGGATCTCGTTAGGGCCTGTTGGTAAAGATAGTTCACCATGACGTCGTTCTGGATGCACTTCAAGGACTTCATTGCCTCCTTGCGCTCTTTTGTCGAAGAAATACTGGAAGCCTCGGTGCTGCCAGACAAGGAGGATTTCTGTTCAACGGTGGATGGATGTGAGGATGTGACGGTCGAGCCCGCACCAGACCCACCGCTGTCTGTCTCTCGGCCCATCACCGCTGACGGTCCCTTTTTGAGTACCGATCGGCTCGCATGTGCAAGAGGGTCAGCTCTCGTGACGGATTTTGATCTGGTCCCCGCCTTTGGTGCACGAACGGCGCCATTCTGTGTGGAAGAGGCCGAGTTTGTGACGTGAGGTTGCCTCGTTTGAGACTCTGAGCCATGTTGTAAGTCTTGCTGGACCTTTAAAGGTGACAAAGACCGTGCAGGAGTTTTCCCTGATCTCAGGAGCCCAGGTTGTCCGTGCCTTGAGGCTGAGGCTGTTACCACACTTGTCAGCCCATGGTGTGGTTCTCGACTCGGCAGGACTGTGACTCGAGACGCGGAGTCTGGAACCGAGGCTTGATAGTTGGGCTGTTCTGCTAGTGAGAGCGTATCCGACGCCTTACCAGTAGAGTCGACCGGGACTAGATGAGATACAGATCCAGGCAACGCCGGGTCTGGGTTGGGTACTGAAGTTTTTCCTGTATTCATAACGCTGGATTGCTTTCTGTTCAAGTCTGGCCTGTATGCTGTGCTGTTGTTTCCTCGTGATGGACGATGCGCACTCCGATGTGGGATGGCCGGCGGTATTCCATGAGGCAAATCCGTGGCATCGCGATTGCTGCTGGACTGTTGCGTGCGCTTCGAGCCTTTGACTTCCTGTAATGGAATACTTCCGGTGCTTCCATGAGGTTTACGAGGAGGTTTCGACAGCAGGTATGAACCTCGTTTTGACAGCGCCTTTGACGACAAGGACCCGGCTGGGGTGTGTCTCGACCGATCTGCGGCTGGCGTGCCGGGGATGATATGGGGCAATTCTGTCTGTGGCGAGTGCGAGCTGGAAAAGCGAGCGCCTGGTTGCGCATCTCTGAGGGAAACCTGACCAGGAAACTGCGGGAGACTGATCTGTGTCGACTTGATTTGGTGGGACGATGAAGGGGTCTCGAGGGCGGGTCTTTGGGGGCGGAGAGGGGAAAGCGGACGCGTGCCCTGCGACAGTTCATCGACTAGTTCGATCCCTCCTCCATGAGATCTTTCATTTGAGTTCTTGCGCAATTTCTCACGTGTATTCTGCGCCTGTGGTTGTGAAGAAGCCGGATGATCAGACATGTTGTGTAGGGTGTACAGCAATGTGGCTCGGGAGGGTATTGCAGAGATATGTAGAGCTGTTCGATCCGACCCTCCTCTGAATGAAATGATGGTAAGAGAAACAAATTAGAACGTCAAATTTAGATTTGAACTCTATGTTCCGTTCTGTGTCCCTCACAGCTTCCAAACGTGACCGGCACTTGGTAGTCTTGACGCTAGAATAGAACGTTTGGAAGCTGGAACCTCTCCGGCCGACAGCAGCACAAGCGACACTGGTCACTGGGCTATAATAATTTTTCCTGGAAACAATGAGCATAATTGTTATTTCTTGGCTGTGTGTTTAGGGAAATCCCAGGTCCAATGTGTGTGCGAATTAAGCAGCTATTCCGACATGTGACCTCAAGTTCGCGCATTACCAGTCACTAGACGGCGAACCAACAGGACGATGGCATTCCCACTTCCTGGACCGGTCGATAACTCTAATTTGAGTGATTAGTTGAGGCACAAACACAAAAAAAAAAAAAGCCTCCGGTCCCACGGTGGTGGTTGCAGGCACTCAGTGCATCATTGTGGTCTTGCCAGTGTCAGCGAGTAGCTCCCAAGAATTTGGAATGCAGCGAAGTTGGCTCATGGTCTTCACCGCTCTTAGCCTTCAAAGACCTCACACAGTAGCAGTGCTGTTTGCCATGGCGATTTCAGAGAGTAAGACGCAAAATCGAAAAAATAAGGCTCGAATAGACCTGGTGTTGTGGAGGCCAGTTCAGGTCAACCTCATAAGTAGCTCCCTCTTGGAGGTGATGACGAGACAGACGGATCCGGAGACTTTCTTGGAAGCATATCAGGTAGTTCCTTTTCTTACAAGCCCTCGGTTCGGCGTCTGGTTCCTGGTGGTGAGACTTAGCCCTGCCCTCTCGCTTTCTCGAATCTTGAGATCTCAACCGAGAGAGGTTGTTGAAGCTGTTGAGCCTACCGACCTAGGCACCTGGCAGGACCTGCGCAGGGTTCAAGCCGGGTGCCGGAGAGAAGGTACCTATGTATCCCGGTACCTTGGGCACTTGCTGCACATGTCTTAGACCGGCAGGTGGGGTCCGGCGGGCGGCAGTGCCCCTTGACCCCTCCAGGTCAATCGTCAAGGATGCCTCTCCCAGATCCCTCCGAGATCGATCTCGTACCTAGCAGCCAGTCAGTCTATTAGTCCAGTCTACCTGTATTCAGCTACCGGACTGCATAGACTAAGTAGATATCGCACTTCCCTACCTTGCGTCTCCCCTCTCCCCTTCTCTCTGGAGTGTCGCCCTCATGGTTCCTTAGCCGTGTCTTTTGTGTTTGCCCTTCTTTACACCTGTAATTTTGACTATTCATTTCTCTTGAACACATGTTAACACCACGATGGCCGTCTTCGTGGATCTTGAAGATGATGACGTCGAGCCACTTGAGCAAGGCCACGGCCTGAATAAGCCCGTGTGGAACGGCAATGCGCCGCCGGACTGCTCGGTCGTCCACGGGCACGAGGAGCACGACGGCGTTCCTCCTCCCGGCCCGGACGATCGCGAGGAGGCGACTCACGAGCCCGCTGTCGCAGAGGCACACCTGATGACAGTGGCTTTGGGATGCTATCCGTAGGCGAACCACCAAACCTTTTTGGCCCCTTTGGTCTTCTGTCTTCTCAACTCCGAAAACTCTCTCCGGGCCCTTCTGTGCCCGGGGAAGAGCCCAACTGACTGGAGACTCCAGTATTGTCATGGCCGTGGCCGCTCAGCTTGACCTAAACGATCTCGACAGCCTGTCGCGCACTTGTCGCGGCGTCCACGACTCCCTCCTGCAGTACCGCTCCATCCTCCTCAAATCGACCGTTCATTGCGTCAACGAGGAGCTGCCCGTCGATCCCGACTCTACGTTGCGATACCGCGCCAGGGCTGGCAACTGGTACTATATGGAAGACACATCGAGGAGCAGCTATTACAACGGCAAGGCGGGGAGCTGTGCTCGGGACATGGTCTCCCAGTGTCGCAAATGTAGCACGGTCGTGTGCAGGGTGAGCTCTATCTCCCGGCTGCCGTCCACCTCTACGAGCTTGCAACTGACAAAAGATCTCCGCCCGCCAGAACTGTGCAATCAAACCACCAGCCCCTGCCGTTATGCGCGACAGACATCGCCGGCTCTGTCTCTCCTGCCAGAAGGCCCCCGTCGGCCGCCTTGTGAAGCCAAGGCTAAGCCCGGATATCCCAGTCGCCTCCGACCTGGTACAACGCGCGATATGTACATGTGAGACGGCCGGAGTATGGCTCTGCCAGCCGTGCGGTCGCGGGATCAGGGGCGCGGACTCCGAGTATCGCGGGTGAGAGGATTCCGTCTTTTCTCTCTTTTGACTTTCTCTTCCCCTGTCCTCAGCAGGACGCACGTCACAAGGGACCCACAACCACTGACGCGGACCCAGGATCTGGAAATGGCGGTCCCAGTACGGGGAAGTCTTAGGCGGACTCGGCACCGGTATCGGGGGTAAGTACAACTCTGTGAGAGCAATTTTTGATTGATTTTGCTCTTCATTCACCCAAGAGGAAGGAATCTACTAACGAAGATTTTAGACGCCAATCGGGGTGTGGAGTGCTGTCGGAAAAACGAGTGTTGCAACAGCAAGTACATTGAGCACGAGACTGACTGCGACGCCGCAGACGCTCGCGAGGCGGAGGACCTCTTGGCTCAGGGCCACTCTGCAGGCACGTCACCGACCACTTTGAGCCTTTACAGTGGAGCACACTCTTGGAGCAGTAGCCATAGCAACCTGAGCCTCCACAGTAACTCTTCCACCCCAGGTCTCCTAGACCCTGGCTCAGCGTCGGCAAACACGCGTACACCATCGCCGTCCTTGGGGCCTGGGTATGCCAGGCACGAGGTGGAAGGCATCGGGAACAAAATTAAGTCTGTCAAGATAACCATGGTAAGAGTCGGCGGGGGCGTGCCTGAGTGGGAGGATGAAAAAGTATCGGGCCAGAGCTTGCGCCGTGAGGTCAACGGCCAGGCCCGGAGCTGGTGCGGTTGGTGTTCACGAGTGATCCCAAGCAAGAAGGATTACGAAATGGACAAGAAGCTTCAGGGTTCCAACGACGGGATGGCTTCAGCATGAGGGTTATTTGATACCTCAAGGGACGGCGTGATGGCGTCGGAATGATAGCTTTATTAAATACGTTCAGCCTCGCAGAACAGTCGAGAGGCCTGTTTGAGGATAAACCAGTCCTCCAGTAGATGACAGCGACTCAAATTGTATCGTCACCTGATTATTAATCTCCCCAGCGTCTCAGTTGAGTGTATTGCAAGGGCTGAATTGAGGCTTGAGATGGTGGTATTCGGAGGTTTTTCTAAATATACAGAACAGGATCTCTTCGGACTTTTTGTCAAGAGCCTGCCACCCATTTGGCGACTGCCTGCCCATGTCCAGGTGATCGTTCTGGCCTGTGTTCTATAGTCTTCCCAGATTTTACAGTATGCATGGTACACTAAGGTACAGTCGTGGTCATCCCTCGTCGCCCAGAGCTAACTTTGGTCTGGGTGGTGTCGCTTTATCCCACCGACCACACAATACGGCCGGCGCGAGCTAGAGCCGGCTGAGCGGTTGTCCAAGACGAAGTTTCGGGCACAAATCGACCTTCTGTACGGCCAAGCTCCGGCCCTAGTTTTTCACAGAGCAGGGTGTGCCACCTTCGTCCTTTCGGGGCGTCGCACCCGGCATCCTCGGGGTGGCCGTACCAGGCCACAGACCAAAGAGCCCCTATATCTCCCCCCGGTAAAGCATCTGCGTCCTCCTGTGGCGGTCCTCCTTCGCCTTGGCGCGTATGGGCCCCCACCGCTGGCGGATGAGCTCCATCTTCTTCCTCTCGAACTCGAGCTTCTCCTTGGGCGCCTGGCAGCACATCATGACGAAGATGTGCGGGATCGAGTACTTTTCCGACAGCGCCCTCACGTCCCACTTGTGCGGGTCCTCCTCCCGCAGCCGCCGCATCTCCTCCACCTCGGACTTGGTGATGGGGCCCCGCGCGTCGAAGGCCGGGTTGTGCTTGTGCAGCCCTGACACCTTGGGGAGGTCTGTCGTGGTGGTGGGATCTGCGCCTCCGCCGGGGGAGGTGAAGTGTGACTCGAAGATCTTGGCCAGGTTCGCGCGCCTCCGGGGGTCGTTCTTGGGCAGGAACTTGAAGGGTGTGTGGTATACGGACGGGGCGCTCGCGGGCGGGTTGAAGATGATGTGGTCTTGTTGCTGGCGAGAGTCTGAGGCGAGGAAGGAGGGGTGTGGGGCGATGTTGAGGGAGCGTCTCGTGCGTGATGCGGTAGCTTTCGAGCGTATTTGCTGTCTGAGGGCGTGTCTTGTGCTGGAGACACAGCTTCGCGTCGCCGATCGAAGGAGGGTGTGTGCTGGGGCCTCCATCGTGAAGTTTGGAGGCCGGGTGGTGGCCTCAATAGGAAGTGCGAGGAGAGAGGCTGAGGTCTGGGAGTCCAGGCGATTGGGATCGATCAACCGTAGAGCCCGGATCGTACGTCGGTAGTTGTGCACCAGTTATTGTCATCCCAATCGCGATGGCTACCGATCAGAGGCTTGACTAGAGCTCTTCGCGGTCGACGAAAAAAGTTCCATTGCTGCATGAGCCGGCATGGCTTACCTCAGCAGGAAGGTGGAGCCTATCTTAGAGCTCTGGCCAATGATACGCCAGCAGGCACACGACACATCAATTACACACAAGACTCCAAGCTCGGTAAGGCAAGGACGGGAACTGCTTCTATCGTTTGTGTTCGAGGATCTGTCGATTCACTTCTTACCACAACGTCTCAGCATTATGAACATCATTTTTCTCATCTGATGAAGCCCTTACCAGCGACCATTTACTAGTCTTCACTCTCCCACCGCAAGCTGATGAGCACATATCTGCCGGTTGCATCGGAATAACGTTGTGCTCGTACTCAATCCATGGACAGTAAATTCATTAAATCATCGCAAATGGCTCTCCTATATGTTCTATCATGACATCGACCTGTATATCTTTCTCGTTTGCTGGTCCTTAATAGGTTTGCACCACCTCTCTCTCACACACACACACTCTCTCTCATCTAGATCCTCGAACCAAATGGCTTCCGGTCCCCAACTTCTGCTTTGGCCTGGTCTCTGAGGATCTTTCGGAGGATCTTGCCCGACTGTGGTCATACCTGGTTAGAATCATTTGACCAGCGTAGAATGTGAGGATGTCCAACTTACCGGGTTCTTCGGAATTGCGTCCACGAACACAACTCCGCCCTTGAGGCGCTTGTACCTGGTCACCTTTCCAGCCATCCACTCGGCAATTTCCTTCTCCGTCGCCTTTGCTCCCTGGCTCTTCTGAATGTAGGCCCGTGGTACCTCTTCGCCGTCGATGGTCACGCCGATGACACCGACATCTGCGACAGCCGGGTGCTCGAGAAGCAGCCCTTCGAGCTCGGCCGGGGCCACCTGGTTCCCCTTCACCTTGATGAGCTCCTTGATCCTGTCGACGATGTGCCATATAGTCCCCGTGCGATACTCCTCACAGTGCGCAATATCTCCGGTTCGCAGCCATCGTGTTCCGTCGGGATCGGTCACGACCGTCTCGCGGGTTGCCTCCGGCTTGCGCCAGTACCCTCTCAGCAGGGTTGGCCCGCTCACCCATATTTCGCCTGGCTTGTTGGCCTCCAGTATCTCTGTCTTCCCATCCAGCTCCATGAGCTTTGCGGACATGTTCGGGTAGAGCTCCCCCACGCCAGCAGTCGCATCCACCCGACTATCCCAGGCCAGGGTCGTGCAAGTCGTCTCCGTCATGCCCCAACCTTGGCTGATGACGACATTATTCTTTGTGAACAAGCTCTGGCATTCCGTCATGACTTCATGAGACAGAGGCGCAGCACCAGACCCGACAGTCTCAACGCTGCTCAGGTCGAACTGACGGCTGGCAGGGTGTTTCGCAAGGGCCACGATGATTGGCGGCACGCAGGCCAAGGTGGTGATGCGAAACTTCTGTATGTGCTGTAACATCTTCATGAAGTCGAATTGAGGCATGACATAGACAGGTGTGCCTTGACGAGCGTAGTTTGCGACAAAATAGGTTTGACCATATGCATGGTACATCGGAAGGAAGGCGAGGGCCGTCGCCCTGTCCCTCTTGACGTCGTGCTCCGGGTCCAGCTTTGCCACGAACAAGACCTGGGTGCAGTTGGAAACGTATGAGCGGTGCGAGATCTCGACACCCTTGGGCACGCCAGTCGTTCCGCTGCTGTAGTTGAGACAGCAAGTTGTGTTTGCCGCATCTGAGGGCTCGACCCAATCCCAACTCTCAGCCTTTGCCCTGCCGGCCTCTATGAGCTCAGTCCAATGTCTCGCTCCTTTCTGCCGCCCATTCACGCCGGGCGTGGGCTTTTCGGTCCGGGCATCGGTCTCTGCGTCGAAAACAAACACATGGTCTTTCGCCAAGCCTGCCTCCTCCGCAGCTTGTAATGCAATATCCAGGCTGCCTTTAGCGGCAAACATAAATGTGGCACCGCTGTCACGCAGCTGGTACGCAACCTCACGCGCAACAAAGGTTGGGTTGGCACCTGTGAATATGCCACCGGCCATAAGCACGCCGAGAAACACTGACGGGAAGTACAGGTTGTTCCCAGAGAAGACGAGCACCCTATCACCAGGCTTCAAGCCGGCCTGCTGCAACCCCAGGCCGACACGCTTAGCCAGTAGTCGATACTCGGCGAATGTCAGGAAATGGGTGTCTGGGCGTTCAGCATCGATGAAGGTCTTCCGGTCCGGAAGGGGACCCTTTGACGAGCCAAAGATCCATTGCTGCAGTGAGCAGTCGTCGATCGGGATGTTCCAGCGAGATTTGATCACCATCTTTGCCAAGACTTCAGTAAAACAGGCCGGACAGAAGTGAAGAAGAAAAGGACAAGAACAGGGAGGACGACGATATCGCACGCGTATAAGAAATGCCCGTGGATAAGGTGTCAAAAAGCCCGAGAATAAGTGTCAAAAAAAGCACTGACGTCCCAGATATGAGATGAATAGCCTTCTACCAGCGGAAGAGGGGGAGGGGGGGATAACGACTTGGGTATGGGATGTGACCCTCAATCAAGATGTCCCGAGGCATCTATTAGCCTACTAGGACGGGGGAGGAGCATCCTTCTGTATCCCGGTCCCGTACTGCGTCTTACTAGTAGGGAGATACCTCTGTTGCAGCCACGGTGACTTCACCAGGCCGCCTACCCCCTTGAATAATTGTGGGCGGGGTGACGAAACGCCTCGCTGGGGCCGTCGCAGCCATCGAATACGCACACCGGCAGGCGCATCGGATGAGGCCCCCTTCTCAACAAAGTCTCCCTCGGAACGAGCCCTCGCCGAGAAGCCCTTGGAAATGAGCGCCCTGCGGCCAACATCAAAGACGTCGAAGAAAAGAAGGTTGCTGCCGATTGGGGGGCCCTCTTCCCCAGAATCCTTCCATGGTTTCCCCGCGTCAAGCAGGGATGGCCCACGGCTGCCGAGCGAGTCAACCCACCCCGCAGCGTTCTACTGCGGGCCCGAGGTCGACGAGATCATTGCTGGATTGGGACTCTGCCGAGGTACAGCACGAACAAGCACCTAGCTGTACTCTCGTACTAAGAAGCCGGCGCGACAAGCCGCTTCATGTTCTCGACTCATTGGGTTGTCGTCAGTAGCTTTGCCCAGGAAAACTTCCCGCTTAGCGAGGCTGGCTGAGATAATCTAGATACTCGTGTGCTGATGGGCTTCGGTAAGGAATGTCCAATTACCGTACTCTATGCTCTCCACTGCGGCACAACGTTCCGAAGGCTGCGTGCGGGTCACTGGCGACCTCGTGTCGGCATCGCAACTGCTTTTGCTTCAGAGGCGGTCACTCACTGTAGAACGGGAGAGAATCGTCATCGAATCCGGTCTCCGACCTGACTCTCTTCCAAAGGTTGGTCGATATGCATTGAATCGGTCGGAGGAAAAGAAACAACAATAACAAGGTGCCACCAAGGCCTAGGTCTTTGTCTCTCTTTCTGTTAAGCGAGGCTCAAATCGGCAGCAGACACCTGTGAGTAAGCGTGTTGCTGTTGAAGCCCAGTCGGAAGACAGGCAAAGACAAAAGAAGCTAGCAGCACTCGTCCAAATCCTTCCTCCAGGCGTGGTGAAGAATCGTGTGACGTTACGAGTTGTAACCACGGCCCCCCGAACGCGCACACACCTGTGAGTATGCTTGACCTTGGGACGATGCGGCTATCCGAGCGCCGTTGTTTGGCTGGACGACAACCAACCGTCAGCACCTTAATCTCGGGCACAGGAGACTAGAAAGAACCGTGAGCCGATTACCGTCCTACCGGATACCCCAGAGCAAGCCATTGCCTCTTGCTCGCTTCGACGAGGAAACTTATCAGCTTACCTCCGAACAATGTTTCAGGTGCTCGGAGGACCAGTAGAAAGATAGAATGCTCGACGTTAAGCGTGCTGATGACATTGCTGGCCGAGTTTCGCCTGTGCTTTCAGTATCCAGGTCTGCTCGTGGCATTGAACAACCATTCGGAGCAAGAGAGGCTGTCACCGAGCCCGTCACCGCCCCGACGGTGGACTGGGATGGCTTTGACAAGGCAATAGCTGACGCCGTGGTGCTGCATGTCCCCGTGGCATTCGGCTAAAAACCCCGTTCGATAGTACAGGAAAGAAGCACTTGTACAACGTGGGCTCCTCCACAGCAAAAGCGGCTGCATCTTCGCTTGCGACCTGCCGTCTTGCGACTCACGAGAACTTCAAACCCACCCTGATGACCTCTAACCCAGCATTACCTCGATGCGTCTTCTTGCTTACACTGCTGCGTGTATTAATAGTGCACTGCAGCATTCCACCAGCTCGGCTGGCTCACAAACTATCGCCGAGCTATCTTGGCCTAGAGCTCGGTTCCCTCGGCCAGCGGTTGCTTAAAAATTGCAGTCGTGTTGAACTCATAGATTACGCCTTGTCCGAGCTGACGCTCCGAATCAAATCGGCATAGCGTCTGCCTTATTGCCGATCAGCTCCCGCAACGGATATATTTATACCCGATTAGGAACATGTCTCCTCCGTCTCCTCCGCTCGGCGGAGATAGCTTTCTATACACTTTGTAGCTTCGCTAATCCCACTCTCCTACGCCCGGCGTGCACAGCTAAGCGTTAGTCATATGGGAAACATGTAGGGCATAGGTAGGCAAGTCTTAACGCCGGGGGCCTTTTCTTGGTATGGATGTCGCTATGATCGGTCGGATTATTGAGGCGCACGGAGATGCTTTCACGTCCAGACTCGGCCTCGACTTTGAGCCGAATTTCTATTAAGCTCCGCAATCCGTTGACGCTGACGTTATTCAAATGAAACGATCTAATACGAGGCTCATACTGGACTTGACAAAGACATGATGCATTTGAAGTATAAAATCAAGCTCGTTTCTCGTCACCGACGAACTCAGGAGCTTCATCATCCATCATCTATCATCAGCGTATCTACAGACAAACCTGAATCCCAAACCCAAATCAAACAATTCATATATATTTCTGAGCCTTGACCAGTGTTCATTCATCCAAGATGTCCCCAAAATATGCCAAGGACCAGCCAGCCGGTTTTGCCAACCGCATCGAAAAAGTTGCTATCGTGGGCGTGAGTGAAACAACTCTCCTGCCGAGAAAAAGTGCATTTTCTAATAGCTTATCGTCTAGGCTTCTGGAAGCATAGGCCGCTATTTTACCAAAGAGCTTCTTAAGACCGGCAAGCACACAGTCACAGCCCTTACCCGGCAGGGTAGCACAAACAAGCTCCCAGAAGGCGTCCACCCAGTGCCTATCGACTACGATGACGAGGCTGCGATCGTGGAAGCCCTCAAGGGCCAGCAGTTCTTCATCATCACCATGGCCGTCACCGCCCCAGCGGACACTGAGATTAAGCTCATCCGGGCAGCCGCAAAGGCCGGCGTCCCCTATGTGATGCCGAACGCCTAGTAAGTACCATTCTTCTCCTGCTACAGTTCTCCGGTTCTTGTTCTCTGGAATGTTCCCGGATATATCACCTTAGGACCCGTAGCACATGATTAACAGATAGTAGTGGCCCCGATCCCGCCAACGACAAGATGATGACGGAGAACCTGATCGGCATTCCCTTCCAGAAGCACAGGCGCGAGATCGAGCAGCTCGGCGTGAGCAGCTGGGTCGCCTTCGCCTGCGGCTTCTGGTACGAATGGTCCATCTTCGGCAGCCCGGACTGCTACGGCTGCGACATCAAGAAGCGGGAGATGACCTTCTTCGACGACGGTGAGGAGAAGATCACCACTACCACCTGGGACCAGTGCGGCCGGGGCCTCGCGGCTTTCCTGAGTCTTAAGGTCTACCCCGAGGACGAGAACGATAAGGCGCCGGCGGTCGACAACTGGGCGAACAAGGCGCTCTACATCTCCAGCTTCAGGGTCAGCCAGAAGGACATGTTTGAGAGTGTCAAGAAGGTGACGGGCACGACCGATAAGGACTGGAAGATTGGGTACGTCGGGTCCGCGGAGAGGTTCAAAGAGGGCCAGGAGTCGATGAAGAAGGGCGACAGGAGTGGATTCACGAGGCAGATGTATTCGAGGATCTTTTTCCCCACAGGCGAAGGTGACCACTCCCGACTCGGCCTTGCGAATGAGGCGCTTGGACTGCCCAAGGAAGATATTGACGAGGTCACAAAGGGCGGCCTCGTGCTGTTGGATCAGGGAGTTCTTTCATATGCTTAGGGACGCCGGCTAGACTGCAGGCTTTTGTGTATTCTCATTACGGGTAGGAATTGTATTAGATGCTTGTTTCCCTTTTAAATTTCTCTGCTCGATCATACGCAGTGATTATGTTCTGTTTGAGTGGCTCCTCGACAAAGCAGCCGCCTTTGGTAACATGGTTTGGGCGAGTTGTTTCTCGTGGCCCAGGCAGGTGTGTGAAAGATTCTTTCGCAAGTGGAAAGTTTCCCTTGCCTACTTCATAAATGGCACCCCTAGCTTCTGTATTTTCCCAGCAAACGGATCGGTGCCCCCTTTCCACGTGTGAGCGGCTCCACGGTTGAGCCTCTTTGCTGATCAGCCAGTGTGCATTTACAGAGCAACAATCCTTCCTGTTGCAGCCTGTGACATTAACTCTTACTTGGTACACGCCGATAACAAGGCTTCCAGTACTTCACTCATCTCCCCACGAGGTGGGTAGCTTATCTATCTGGGTGCATGCTCCCACCCTTTCCCTTGCACTGTTCGATCTTCAAAATTTCCAGTGCTCTCTGCGGCCATTTCGACAACAAAACACCAAACTACCAGGTGTGCAAACAAAACAACCCAGAAAAAGTGTGGCACCCCACTTCATCAACAAAACCTCTGCTGAACGCGTGTGCACCCGTTTACGCACACCTCTGGCGACTGCTCAAGACCAGCCTACGCGACGGCTTCATTCCTCCAAACACTCACTTCTTCAGAAACCACTCGATACGCCCTCGCTGGTCAGTGTTATGAAAGCAATCTCTTTCCTCTACTAAAAAGGAAGCATCGCTGACTTTTCAAGGGTCCCGTTTGCCTGACAGGTCTCAGCTGCCCTGACTGCAAACCCAGCCTCCATACACATCCACCATTCGTCGCAAAGTCAACGACCAAGTTGCTCCTGCGCTTCATTCCAAAATCACCTCTACCGTCCCCGCCGACACGAGTCCTGATGATGGCCGAGATGAATCGCCTGGCCCGCCTACGACCCGGCAACCTGGGCAGTCTGGGCTTCTTGCCCATCGAGGTCTGCAACAAGATTTACGCGTGCCTCCTCGCCGAATTCCACCAGCAAAGCGCTGATTATGGGATCAAAGACGCTGAGGTTGATGAGTACGTGCGAAAGTTCCACCTTGTTCCACATTCAATCGACACTGCAATTCTTCGCGCCAGCCGTGATGTCCACCGCGAAGCTTACGATCTCATGGTTAAAGAGAACCGATTCGTTCATCTCAAGTTCCAGGGTGTTTCCCACTTTCTGCTTACAAGCAGTGAGGTGAACATTGTGACTGTCAACACAGAGCACGTGAGGCAGTTCAAAGGCTACGTCCTCGAAGTGGACACGACCTATCACGGCGAGGAATTGCTAACACAACGCGACAAGAACGGTCCGCTTGAGGCTATGATGTTGGCTGCAAACTTGAACGTCTTCGGCCTGAGCTTAATGGCTGGCAATGTGGTCACCGGATTCAGCAGCCGGCTGACTATGAAGCTGAATCTAGGGCCTATGGTGGCTGCCGGTCATGAAGCCCGACATTACAAAGATCTTGAGTCACTGGAGAGATACTTCACCGAGAAGACTCAAAAGAACTTACTTCGACCCTTATGTGATAGCCTGTATGGGGTCAAAAATGTCCAGATCTGCGGTCTGGTGTCGGCCGATCTTGTCAGCTCGACCTTGAAGGACGTGGCTTCGAGCAAGTGGGGTAGTCCTCAAGATCTTTTGGACCATGTGGCTGCTCGGAAAGAGAAGGGCATGCACCTTTTCATGAACAAAGAAATCGAGCTCGCCAGTCATTCGTGGACGGTGAATCTCGTTGAGATCGACGTAATGCGCAAAGGTGACGACTGGTCCGGACTCGTGCGGGAGGGAGGCGAGCAATTCATCCATCAGGTGGCAGAATTGTACTTTCAGCTCAATCTCAACTGCGCCCATATCAAGCTAAGCACGCCACACGATGAGCTCTGCTTGACTATGGCCCAGAATTTCCTGGCACGCGCAGGCAACGCTATGTTGGCAGGGTTCTGGAAACAAGATTTCACATGGCGACCGTCGGAGGAGCTTGAAGCAAAGTACCACTTCAGGGTAGCACGTCTCTTCAGGCTCAGAGGCGATCTCGGGAATTCCTGGCGAGCCAGGTACGAGATTGACCGAGCTTTGCAGCTATGCCCAGGCGATCCGGCCATCTTGAGAGAGCGTCAGCTTGTGTCAGTGTGGGTTCTCGGCGCATACATGACTGCACACTGAGAGAAAGAATCGGCGTTTTTCGGCCAGGAACACCAAGGTACGAAGAAAAAGGTCAGAAGATATTTCACGAGAGCTCAGTCTCCGCATGAGGGTCGATGAGGACCACAGTCGCCTAACAGTATTTCGAATCCACAGCAACGCAAATCAGGGCGCAACACCATTCTCACCAGACGACATCCAGAACTGGCCCATGAACAGACCATGAAGCACGAGTACTCGAGCTTGAAATCGGATCATAGCAAGCAGGCTTACAGCATGTTGTCTTTGGCCATCCAGATATGTACCACCAGCTTAAAAGCCACCCCACTCATCCACGAATCAGCAATCCGTCCGTTTACCGCATGGCACGCAATCCCGACTTGAACTGTTGGTGAGCAGGGAAGGCGAGGATTAGATTGCATACTCTCCAGAATAGACTCGTATCACAAGAAATGCATTTTGTACAAAGATCGCCCGGGGAAACCTCGTCACAGCGATGCTCATGCGTCCACACAAGTATAGAAACTCAAACTGTGAAAGCAGACGCCTGGGCCCTCAGATATGTCGTGCTTACGCTTTCAAGCCCACGTCATATCACAATTCACGATCACGGAGTCAGCAGTGGGACAAAGTGCTCAAATGTGTTCTAGATTTCCCTGACCAAAAACGCCTCGCTAAAAGGGAACCGACCAAAATTCTCGAGTTCTCCCCGTCAAAAAACTGTGACGTGTATGTTACATAGCAAAGAGTTCAAACCAAATGCCCACACTAGCGAGCCCAAATGCTGATGAGCGTATGCATGCTGGATGCCCAGATGTATATGTACTTGGCAATCACGTGCCGGGTATAAATGCCCAACCTCTCGGAGGCGGGCTGCCTTGTTGCTGCCACTTCTCTGGTGGTTGGTTGATTGGCCGTGATCGGCAACAATTCCTGTTCCTTGCTTTTTTGATAAATCAAGACGACTCAATTCTTGCTCTCCTTTTCTTCTTTGTCCTTGAAAACCTCCCACCAGTTGTACGGGAGCTCCGACTGACTGGCGTATCCTGACCAAGTTGGCATGACGTCCTTGATGGGATGCAGGAACATCGCTGGCAGACATGGACGGCCATTGCGGTTCTCCCATGCCCTGCCGCCGACTCCTGTGTCCTCATATCCCATCCAGTTGTTGTACAGCCGCTGCGGCGGTTGTGCTCGGTAGTACCACGTGGTGCCCTGGAAGCGGTGCTCGCGGCCCCAACCCATGGCGCTTCCCGGCCCCCCACTGGTGCCTCCTGGTCCGGGATTGAACCACTTCTGCAACTGCTCCGTACTCCACGGCCGATCCATGAAAACTGGCATGGGCGCGTAAACGGCCTTGAGGCCGTGAAGGAGGGCGACCGTGTTAGCGGCCATCTCGGAGCCGACGTGGTTTCCTTTCAGGTTCTCAGCTGACATGGCGTCGATGAGGCGCTTTGAGAGCCTTGACTGCGTCACGATAGTTGCCCGCCGAGGCAGCTCGGTCGAGTTGTGCTTGGTGTCGTTGTACTGCCAGACCTGGTCCCGGAGAATCCAGTTGCTCTCATCGACATTGAACATCGGCGAAAGCGTTATGAGATCGGCGTCTTCCCCAACTCCCCACTCATATTTGTCCTGCGCTGGCGATGCCACGGGCGGCTTGGGTCCGACGGGGTTGATGAATGGTAACTCAGGCGCGCCCCAGACAGTGTCCTTCCCAGAAGCCTTCTCTACCCACTTGCGATACTTGGTGTCGTAGTCGCCGTGATACTCGGGAACATAGAAGCGTTCATTTCGCTCCCAGAGCCCCTTTCTTGGCTGCTTCTTGGCGAATTGGGTTATTTTGGTGAGCACGTCGTAATGATGGCCGATCAGCCGGGAGTCCATTTCCCAGTTCCAGATGTAGTCGAATTCTGGGTGCTCCTGCGAGAACTTCTGCACTGATAACCACTGCGCGTTGTGGACTGTCGCAGCATCCAGGGGGTCGAGCAAGGGGTACATCTCCTGTACTTCGTAGCTGCCCCACAGCATGGCAATGTCGTGAAATTCCTTGGGGACCTGAGTTTGCATGATGTACTTGTATGTCTCCTTGTCCCACAGTGCAAGATCCTCGAGCGAGTCCTTGACCTGCACAAGGAGATAGACCTGGTACTCCCCGCCAGTCCGTAGTGACAATTCACTGATGAGCGATCGCATCATGTGCTTCTCGTTGTCGGTATAGCGCTTGCCCGTGTAGGAACGTAGCAGAACAGCCGTCCTGGACTCAGGAGGGTTCTCCGGTCGAACGATGGGAGACGACGAGTTGACTTGGCTGGACGTGTCTGTTGTTTTGGTGGATCCTCGTCGCTTCAGTCGCTGCGCCTGTCTCTGCTTCTTGAGTTCTTCAGATGTCTCACCTATCGACGGGCTTCCCTTCTTGGATTCCCTGTCACCTGCTGTGGCAGACTCCTCAGAGACAACTGAGCTGTCAAACCGGGCCTTGTTTTTCTCTGCGCATTCCTGCTGCAGCTTGCCCCAGTGTACCTTGGTCCAGTCCAAAATGTGCGCTGGCTTGTCGAACTGCAACTGCATTCCATACTGGCCAAGCCTCGTGTCCCTCTCGTAGCATAAATTGGGGTCGATATTGAACAGGTCGAAGCTTCCGAAGCTTGGGGCAGGCCAGTTCTCGGGGTGTCCCTTGAACACCTGGATGTCCTTAATCTCGCCAAGAGGTCCATCGCAAGGTACGAAATCGCTTCGGTGCTCGTTCTTCCACTCGTCGCTGTCGTATTTGGGATAGGGGTTAAAGTAGTAGGGGGACTCGTCGGTGAAGGACGCCGTAACGTCGGATAAGGTCAGGTTTGCTTCCGTATCGGGTCGGACTTTGTCCTTGTCGGTAAGTGAGGAAAGGGTCTTCCCGTATATCACGCCAGCGTCGGGCATTCTGCGGGAACGTGTTAGCCTCTGGAATGCGCAATGACAACGTGGGACGGAAAGTTTGAGACATACGACCCAGTCTCGTTGTACTCCTTGGAGAACAACCATTGGTTTGCCTTGTCATCATAATCCTCTGACGTTGGCTTTCCCTTGGAGGACTTGCGCCCACTTCCGTAACCCATCGCCGTGCCGCTCATATCGACGGTCCAGGGAACGACGCCATATCCGCCGGAAGAGGCGCTGAGAAGCAGCGAGCACACAAAGACGCTGGCAAGTGCCGTGTATACGAGGCCTCTGGACCTCCAGAGGAGGCGCCGTGACTGCCTCAGCATGGTGACTGAGCTGGCGCGTAGTCGGGCTTTTGCGTCAGGGGGTTCGAAGAGGATCGCAGGTTTCTTCTCGTCGAGCATGGTCGTCTGGAGCTAGACTACCGACTCTCGGGTCGTGGTTCAGTGGGGACAACGCTCATGGAGCATGCCTTACAGCGAGGGGGAGGGCGTGCGGCCTAGAGCGCACAGTGACGCTGGAGAAGGCCAGGGACTGGCAGTGGAGTGTGGGAAGACTGTCGTAATCTGGCCCTTGTGGCTCTTCCTGCGGGCCCACACAGTACGGTGAGTGGTTGGCGATGGCGGGGACAATGATCAGTCTAATAGATGCTGGGGCGCTGGTTGAATGAAAGCGGTACGACAAATGAGTGTTGTATTTCGACGGGCGTCGTGATCAATGGTTTGATTTTGTGGACGCGTGGACTGTTGGACACAATCCAAGACAAGACAAATGCTACAAAAGGGGAAGAGGACAAAGACAGTTATGACGGCAGCGGCGAGACGTCAAGTGCTGGCAGGGGACGGGCCCAAGTGTTGCAGAGAGAGAGATTGACGCGAGACGAGTCCACAAAAACCGGCTGTGGAGTGGTCGAGCAGTCGAAAAAAGCTTGGAATCAATGAATCGGGAAGAGGGCGATCTTCGCTGAGTTTGTTTGATGAGCAGACCGGACAGGGGAAGAGCTACTCAGCGCAGGCGGTGCGGGCGGCAGCGGAGGTGGCGGCCCAAACGGTGATGTGCAGTCCTGTCGTTTCGGGCGCTTGTGGATGAACAGGGCAGGAACGAGTAAAGGTCTGGACAGAAACAGGAAACGCCGCACGAGAGAGGAAGGAGCGGCCGTAAGTAGGAGACTGACTGGAGTGAAGGGGAGAGGAAAGGAGTGGACAGGAGAGCAATGACCCGGATAATCTATTCACTCACTGCTGCTGCACATCTCTAGCTAGCTGCAGCAAAGCAACAGCAGGCGGGGGGAGAGTTTGAGAAGGGAAGCTACCTCCATGGCATGCGTGAGCGAGAGAGCAGATGCGGTGGTGTGTGGCATGGTTTGTGGGATGGCAATTGTATGGCGTATAGGCCAAAGTCACAAACATCAAACAGAGTCTAATCCGATCGCAGGCCAATCTCGGGCCAGTACTGGTGGATTTCAGGGGCACCCCGAGGGGCCCATCTCCTACCATTGGCCACTTGGCAATCTTTCTTGTCTCTCTCGTGCAGCCATGCAGCCATTGCAGCCATGCGGCCTGCAGCTTGCAGCCCATGCATCCTGCCTGCTGCTAATCAGGGAACGCCACCTCCCGCTTCGGGGCCCTTCTAGCTCCAGGAACGAGTCAAACGATTCGAGAAGCAGGAGCATGGGCCCCGACGGTGCCTGGGCGCCCACCTCGCCCTGCTCGCCCACCAGGAAAGGGCCACGTCTTGGCGCCCGCTCCGTTTAGACCCCTAAATTGCCTGCTCCACTGCATCTTGCCGTGCCTACGAAAGCATGTTTCTGTAGTCTAAATAATTCCTCGTCCCTTGCCCGATCGGGTTGGAGATGAACGTTCCCCTACTTTAGTAGGCTCAGAGGCTAACGGGGCTCACACTAATAATAATACCAGTGCATCCGTGTGTTGTCGGGAGCTACGGGGCCGCAAGGTTTGGGAGCCACGCTGCCACGACGATAGAGCGACCGACAATGACGCCGTCGACAATAGATCATCACAGAAGCCCCTAGTTCGCCCTGCCACACGTGGTCGCCGAGTCCAATGCCAATCCCAACGGGTAGTGGCTTGCACGCACATGACAGCGCCCGGTGGACGGAGCTGCCATGCACAGGATTGTACAGGTATATACACAGAAAACAGCGTTGTAATCGAGTCCAATTTGCCTCGTGTGCCGCGTCATTATCTCACAGCCCGCTTAGTGCGTGGTTGCTCCCGGCAATAACAGAAATGACTCTGCGCAGGGCCCATCCTGAGATCCCTCGGGATCCTGCGAGATTGAGATTGGAGATGAGGAATACGATGGTACGATCATATAAAATAAGAAGAAGAAGAAGAAAAAAGCTTGATGCCATCTGGGGTCACGCTTGCTAGCCTGCTAGTCTCAGTCTGTGTTCTCTCATCTCCTTCTGACAGCAACACTATAACCGATCACACAGAGCTCCAGCAAGTCAGTGATCCAGCACTCAGACATGCAAATCTAAAAACGTTGTAGTTTACAGGCGCACAAGGCTTCCAGACCTGCCAGAGGCCATGCACCACGCACGGCTCAGGCCGCCGAATGCTTGTCTCACCACCTATCGACTGTAGTCGTCGCTAGGTGGTCTCAGACCACGTTGATGACAGCAGACCACAGGCACCGCCCGTGAGGCCAGCCAGCCTGGAACTTGCCGTTCACCCACAGCCAGCGAAAAGCCTCGGCCGGGTCGCCCCATCTCGAAATCTCACTCGGCCGCGACCAAGAGGCTTGCCACATTGGGTGTTGCCAAATCCAACCAGATGTGGCCCGGCTAAAAGGTCCCCTCGGTCCCTCCACATGCCCTCCCCAACCAGCCAGCCAGCCAGGACACCCAAGTCCTAATCCGGCCCCCTCACCCCTAGACGAACCTGAAACGCCCGCCCACCCGATCAGGTTTTCCGGGAGCTGGTTTTGAGAGAAGCTCCGGGGCCAGCCACAGCCGGACCGACCTCTTCCAGGTTTTGCTAAATCACCTCTCTCAATGCTTCAGCCCTACGAAGGGACAGAGAGCATCACAGTATGGGATAGAGTGACGTGAATTGGTACTGCGTTCCATCGCAATGTAAAATAAAATGAAGCAGGACAAGAACCAAAACTCAATACCAATCGTTACTATGGCGGCAGCGAGAGAGAGAAAAAAAAAGACTCGCTGTCAAGACGCTTTCCCCATCCGCGAAGGCCGCCGTCCCCGTGGGGCCAAGAAAGAGACCGATCGCTGGGATCGGCAGAGATCACCGCACGCCAAATCAAACCTCTCTGCCTCTCTGGCCTATCTGCTTTCCCACACTGGCTTTCCCTTTTTGCCTGGCTCGCCTGGGTGGATGTGGTCACACGGCAGCAGAGCTACCTCACAGTGGGTAATCACACCAACGTCCGTTTCCCGGCGCCAATTCTTTCTCCATGGGCGGACAGACAAACTGCCGCATATGAACAATCTGTCATCTTCTGTTTTTCACTTTCCTTGGTTTCTCAAGTCATCTACCCCCTTAGTCATTTTGCGGGTGAGGTTGGAGGAGGCTTGAGGGTATCACCCGGTGGGGTCTACCTGACCATCGACCGGTCCTGCTCCGGGATCTTTTCATCTACGTGCGGCCCAAGGCAACCGTGATGGGTTTTCAACGCGGGCCTGACTTGTCAGCAAATATGACAACATTGTTGAATGACGACATTACTAATAAAAGTAAGAGGGGCCGACCGTATTACTGTAGACCCATTGGCACGGGACTTGCACTGCCAGCACCGGTTGTGGTATCATCGGTTACGCAGCCGTTGCGCGTCGCCGGCCGGCCGACTGACAGCACCGGGGCCACACGCAATGCTTACCCGAATCCGCCTCGTAGTGGTGGAACTTGATGCCAGACCTCCTAGGTGCACGTGTGACGCGTTATGATGGATGGACACGAAAGACTCGTAGAATTATACTCTGTTATTCAATTCTTCAACAGCCACTGTACAGGAGACTGAAGAACCTTCACCTACCCAGCTCAAAGCTTGGGTTAGATGGATATACATATGTATGTGTATATGAAATCGGTCAAGTGACCCCGACCAAACTCAGGTCGTCATTCCTCCTGTGTAGTCTCTCATCATATCAATTGCGTGAAGGGCCATTCCGCCACTCCACTCTCATCTTCAACCATGCCCAGCTCGGTTTCTTAGCCCACGTGTGAAAGACACTCCTCCGAGCATCAAGTATGTACTTCGATAGTATTAGACCACGCCCAAATAACAAGAATAGTCAGGGCTGGTCGCGTGTGAGCCTCGTATCCATATGAAGCCATTGAGTCGTTCCCTGAATGAAAACCCAATGCCTGAACGCCGCAAAGATGCTGAGGCCTGCTGACAAGCCCCTCGACGTGGATGAAAGATCGGTATAGTTGTTGATGCCATTAATGAACAAAGATCGCGAATCGGCCGCAGGTCGCAAGGACGAAACAAGCGCTCGTCGCAATGAAGTCGCAAACGAATGGGTATATGAAGGAAGAATGCAATTGCAATGGTCGGGGTATAAGGCGGCTGCTGCACTAGCTGCTGCTGAAATATCAAGTCGAAATCAAGATCCAAAAGTCGGAAAGAAAGAGCAATATTGTCCGCATGCTGGATAGAAGGGGCTCCGTGTCAAACGAAGTATTTTGCATATGTTGAAATCCACGGCGGCGCGGGTACTCATGATATAGCTAGCAATCTGCGACCTTTTGTGCGGTCACATCATCCCTAGCCGTGTCCTCCTCTTCTCCATTCTGGGCATCGGTGCTGACGGAGCAAGTCCTCTGCCTGGCCCACCTCCCATAGGTGGTCCTAATCTGCCATTGCCCATCGGCATCCCGGGTCGGTAGGGAGGTCCGCCAGGTGGAGGTCCGCGCATTCCCGGTCTGCCCGGGGGAGCAAGGTTCGAGCTGCCGTAGCTTCGCTGCGAGCTCATCGACGGGCTCCGTCTGTACGACTGTGGCTGCACTCGCCTGAATGCGTCTTTCTCACAATATGCCCTCCCGTCGACGTCAAAGTAGCCGTCTCTGAGCACGACACCACAGTCTCCACAGCGGAAACACTGGACGTGGTACTTCTTGGTGCTTTCGTCCTCGAGGTACTGTCCCTCAATTCCATCCCGGCATGATCCACAAAGACTGCCATTGGCCTTGTGATAGTGGTGCTTGCAGTACGGCCGATCGTTATGCACGTAAAATTCCGCGGTCGGGAAAGGTTCGCCGCAGTCCGCGCACACAAAGCAAGCCTTGTGGTAACGGCCAGAGAGTCGTCCGTCAGCGCTGGAAATGGACTTGCCGACGATGGCATCACCGCATGCCCTGCAGTTTCCGCGCGACCCGCGAGCAGCTGGGTCGCGTCGTGGTGGAGACCCTCGAGCCTGAGTGAGCGGGAGAGGCGAGGATCCGGATCGGAGTCCTCCCTGGATTGCAGGGTCAGACCGCGCCCCTTGGTCCCATCCAGAAGAAGGCATCGAAGGGGCCCGTCCTCCTTGTATGGCAGGGTCAAATCGCTCGTCACTCATCGGCGCCCGCCTCTGGTTATCCAAGTCCCTCGGGCTGATCTCATCCATGGACGCCTGTATGTCGCTCATCAGGTTATCGAAGCCAGACGTGTTGGATGGCTTGCGCGCCGATGCCGTAGAGCGAGCAGGACTCGTGCTCGAGCTTGGATAGCTGGGCTGGCTGGAGCCCCGTGATAGCGAAGATGACACGGACACCGAAGGTGAGTGATACGGGTTCATGTCTCCAAATTCTTCAGCGAGGTTGATGCTCGGGGCGTTGCCCCCAGAGGTAGGCGCTTTCACAAGGCTCGTCCTTGGAGGAGGTGCACGGGTTGTGACCGGACCCATGCGCCCATTCATATCCGTCGATGGGTTGCGATACTTGTCGTAGCGATCCGGCCTGGGACCAGGCGCCGAGGGTGTGCGCAGTGGCGGCTCCTGTTCTTCGCTCGGTCTAGGGAACGTCTCGGAACGATTGGGGCCACCGAATGAGTTCGCGTCTTGATTTTCTCTTTGTGGCGGCCCGAAACCACCGTACCCGTTCTTCCTCGGCACTCTGGGGGGACCCATGCTCCCGGCTCCATTGCTGCCAGACGATGCCGAAGTGCCGGGCCGCTCAGCCTCATCATTCAACCGACGTGGTGGAGATCCTCCAAACCTGCCTCTGGGAGGCGATGCTGATTGTCCACTGCCAAATGGACCCGGGGCGATGTCGTCCATGCGTGTCAGCAGACTTGGTGCTTTTTTCGGCGGGCTCGCTGGCGTATACCCAGGATACATTTCCGTGTCGCTGAAGCCACCATAGCCTCCAGATCTCCTTACCTGAGAAGGGTTCTGGTCCTCGTTGGCAATACTGGGTGCAAAGTAGTCGTCAGCCCTGCCGATACTTGGACGAGCACCTGGTGTCCTAGGCGACACACTTCTTGAGCCGCTGGAAAAGCTGAGTGGTGTCAATGGCTGCCGCGAATAACTGCGATCTATATATTGAGTGTCAGTAATCTGGAGAAAGGGCGAGGTAAATGAGGCGATTGACGGACTGGCCATGGCAGTGTCTACTGGCGGTACACTGATTTTGTCGTGTATGCCTTTATACAACGGGGTGAACGCATCGATTGACGTGGCGGGATTGCTGGCAGCACCACCACCATTACTTGCGCCGCCTCCGCAGACATGATCGCCCATCATGGATAACTCGACTTGCTGGCCACATGATGAACATTTTATTGTCGGCATGAAGCTCGACTCTCTCGGTGCGCCCGCCATCTTGGGCTGGGCGTGTTGGACGACAGCGCTGCGAGGCAGTGAGTAAAGCCTTGCTCGGCACTGTCGTTACGGTAATAAGGCGAATGAACCGCAATTAATTTTTGAGTGGGATCTTGTAGGCGGATGTTGAGCGCGTATGTTGCTATTGTTGTTGTCCTGGAGGGAAAGTGAGTATATTGTTGCTGCAGTACCGTTCTGACGGAATGTAGTGACGTGAGTGCCAGAGTTTGGCGACGTGAGGGGGAAAGTTTGAGATCTCCGTCGGTTCGATCTCAGATCGGCGGTGACTGATGCCTAGGAAGGCCGCCGTGTAATGCGAAACGTGGTGTACAATGGGCAAAAGCCCATACAATGGGACGGTGGTCACGAGTGGTGAAACCGGCCAGTGGGTTTGCAGCCAGGATGGGACGGCGCAGGGAGCGAAGGTGTGGCTGGACAAAGAGTATTGATTCCGGGTTGTCGGTCGAATCCAAGGGCAGAGCACGTTTCGAAAACAAAGAAACAGAAGACCAGATGACGACTAAGACCAATTGGCTCCAACGGACAAAGCGAAAGGTGGGAAGAGTCTGAATTTGTTTGTGCCTGCGGTGTTGCAGAGAGTGTCTCGAGTTGTGGATGGAGGTTCCTGGTGCAGGGCAATGGGCAGGGTGGAGTGTGGGCGGTCGTCGAGACGGGCTGCCCTTGTGAGCAAAAGCGGCCGAGGTGGGCGTGAAGCAGCTCTCGGATTGGTGGTGGCCGACGCTACCCCTGACCAAGGTAGCAGCAATTCGGAGATCGTTGGACCTGGATCCTGGATTCTGGACCCCTGCCTGGCGACCGTTTGAGTCTGTGTGCTCTCGTTCTCTGGCGCGATGCTCTCCTCTGTTGATGATGCCAGCCCTGGCCCCGGTCGTGGCCCTGGTCCTTTCGGGCTTGGTCTCTGTGCCCGTACCTAATAGTAGGTAGGCACTGATTGTGACATGTGGCCTAGAGGGCGCTAGCTAGTGTCCCTCAGACTGGTCGCAGATGTCAGTCTGACAAGTAAGGTGACGGCCTGGGTGATGATGTAGCTGGCATGTGCATGTATCCAAGGGCAACACCAAACAGCATCAGAGCGTCTCCCCACCAATTGGCAAGGCGGTCGATCGATGATGGTGTGCAGCAACGAAGATGGAACTGGAATCCAGCCAGTGTGGCCTATTAGATGTCTGGAGGGTAAAAGCCGCGCTGAGCAGCGAGAATAAGACGCGAGAAGAGGCGGAGGAGAGAGAGACGAGAGGAGGGGGGTTTCGAGTCCCCGCCGCGTGCAGTTTGCAGTCTGCACTCTGCAGGCTGCTCGTTCTGGACACGAAAACAAGTTGAATTACATCGAACGGAATGGGACTGGTCTCGAAGTAGCAGGACTGGCGGGGACTGGCAGACTGGATGGGATTGGGTTCGAATTCGAGGAGGGAGGCAAGCCCCAGATGGCCGCTAGTCCGTCTGGGGGAAGGGGGAACAGCGGCTGGCGGGCAAGGCGGGTCCAGGTGTGGTGGAAATGTGCAGGCGCGGGTGGGGCAGGCTGCCAGTACCTGCAGAATATGGATACTAGAGGTGGTGATAAAGTGGTCCCTGAATTGTGCAAAAGGATCGGCAAGCCTGGCAGCCCTGGCCTTCCAAGGTTTGTAGGCGTCGGCTAGAGCCTCGAGTGGGTGATGGACGAAAAGTGGCAGGCTCACCTGAGCAGCGCTGCTATCTGGGCGCGTTTCGATTGCGGAAATTCACGTCGTCGATCGGAGCGAGAAACGGTGAAGCTACGGCAGGAGCCACAGAAAACCACAGCAGCAATGGGGTACAGTAGAAGTAATCGCGCAACTTGGCGGCTGGCGAGGATGCCGCGCTCTTTAATCGAGATGTTGGCTGAGGATACAGGACGATAGGCATTGATTGTCGACGACGTTCCAAGATAACAGCGACAAGCGTGCCGATCTCTAATCATATCTTCATCTCAACTCACCTCACCTCACTTTACCTCACCTTGGCTCGCCATTCACTCCTGAGTCGTCTGGATCTTGAGAGTAGACTCATTTGTCCACCGATAGTAATGCTCCGTCCCGTACCAAACACACCGCACGCCGTTGCCAAACAGGCTGTGCGACACGTGCATTCAGACGACGTGTTGTCCTTCATGCAGTCGACAATTATAGACTCTCAGCCGTGTCAAATATACAGACGCGTAACAGGTTTCTTTTTTCGGGCGTCGGGCTGCCCTGCCTGCACTTTGGAGTACTTGACTCCACCGCTGCCGCCGGATGTATCGCCGCATAACAAGGGCACACCATGACAATTCGCGGCCCGAACGATTGAGCCCTCGTTCTTGTCCAAACGGGTTCCTTGCAGCATACGCAGCCGATGGAACCCACAAGCTCAAGCTCGCGAACCCCAGATACGGTTTCTGCTCGGGCTACCTGCCTCACTGAGTTCCGGACTCCGCCAATGGATGAAAAACTCTACTCAATTAATACCTAGGTAATGATGTACACGTGTAAACACAAACCTAGAGTGGGCTGGCTGCATCATCGTGCTCACTCCTCACCATCGCAAACCCACCCTAAAACCGGCCAGAGGCATTCACGAGGGACACCGCCGAGTCAGATGGCCTAGGAAGACATATTCATCGGCACTCAGGTCGCAGTCGATCTTGACAACGGAACAGCCCTGGCAGCCCTGGATGGTGTGGTTGCAGCGGCCCAGCGGGCTTGGGGCTTTAATTTCGTCGCCCCGTCCATTCATCATTTCCACAGCACTTCTCGAAACGCTCCGGTAGTCATGTGGGCAGGTGGGATGGAATTGAGCAGGCACGCCGGCGTGCACAACTCCAATCATCCGTTGCAATGCCGGGCGAACCACATTCCAAATCCACCGCCGTTGCCCCGACTGCCTAAATCCCGACGTGGTGATGAACCAAGAATCAACACGGCCAATGTGGCGCCACAAGAGGACCCCTAATCCCCTTTCCTCCATCCCGCAGAAAGTGCAATTTCTCTGGGAACCACTTTGGGAAGGCCCCCAATGTCGACCCCGGCGCCGATCTATGGCCTGCCCCGTCAATCAATCCTCCTCCCCATCGCTAAACCAACAAATTCGTTATCAGGTCATCACCCTAAGCAGCCCCAAGAAAACCCCATTTGTCAAGTGATCGACGATCCCCAGCATCTCATTTGCATTGTCGAGCCAGCCGGTGGCGTCTGCGCCCGATTGTGATTCCTTCGTCTGGGGGAGCAAAGCTGGGGATCTGAAGCTAAGCTTGTCAGTCGGCCTCGAGGACGGCACACAGACCTCGACCGCTCGATCTCGTGGACTCGAGAAAGTCAAATTAGACCGACACATGCGGCATCGGCTCTTTCGGAGCCACCGCCAGACCCTTGAACTACCACGCAGCTATCAACCATCGGCTCCTAGAAGATCTGATTCAATTTTATTCCGTTGGCCGGCGCGCCCTGCTAGTGCCGGGCACGGAAAGAGTCCATGGTCAAGGCCGCCGCATGGCCGAAGAAAGGTTTACCTAAACCTAGAGTCTGTGAGCCTGGACACAGAGGTCATGGGCGTCGGCAGCCATGTCAATCAACATATCACCCTACGGGCACCATCAAGTGATGGGTCAAGATCGGCCTCAAGAGCGGCCGTATCGAGGACGCGCCGATGAATTCGGTCTCATCTTCACCGGGGACTGCAGCGTCATCTTGAAACGCGGCTGGAGCGGCACCCACGGATCTGTAGTGGGTAAATGAGCACCGGCGATCCAGCAGCTAGCCGCGTCGCATCGACCGCCGTCGCCCCAATTCTACCGGGAATTTTATTCTGGCCGTTGCTTCAGGTTGGCCTCAGCCAGCCCTCCAGATCTCCCGGGTGGTCGACGGTCCAGGACAACCGAGGGTGTGGTAGGATGCATTGAAATCTGGCATATCGTCCATGCAGTCTGCAAATGGAAATGGAATTGTGGACGCGATCATCATGAGTACCATTCTCATGGTGTTCGTCTACGAGGCGATGGGCGATGCTCTGGCTCACGAGGCTCCTCAACGCCGCAGTTGGTCCCGGACGATGATGCTAACGGTTGGCCGGGCAGTCGTTTCTTCAGCTCCCGCTTCAATCGGCAACTCGGTCGACGCTCAGTATTCGCGTTCGACTGCGTCTTGTGGCACTAACGCGGGGGAGAGGGGCACATTTATTCCGATTGTGATACATCATTGTCGTTCCTGCAGACGAGGCCTACGAGTGTCTAGATGCATTGGATGCGCCGGCTTCAGACTCACTCTGCTATGAGAGGCCCGAAAACCCCCGGCGTCCATGCTTGGCAATAACGAAGGAGCATGCTAGTAGGGATGTTCGTCAAATGGAGTTTCTTAGCAAATGAGGCAAAGGCGGAAAGGCTGAAAGGTTGTGAGATTGACCTTTGCCTCGGCCTTCACTGCACTCCCAAAAGACCGAGCTCATCAGTCAATCTCAGAGCCCGTGACAATCAATTCGTCTGGCAGCCGTTGAGTCTAATAGCTTCGAATATGTTGAATTCCACATACAGCCAGCAGTACACGTGCTCTGGAATCAGTGGGCGTCCGGCCGTCTTTGATTTCGCCCTGGCTTGTGTGCCAGAGGCTCAGAGCCATACGCCTGGCAAAGCAGGCGAAGTCGACGTGTCCAAGGAGAAAAGAATGGCTCAATTGCAACGTGGAATTTACGGTGCACGAAAACTTAACAAGCCCACGTGGCGCGTTCAATATCGGAAGACGGCAGCGCACGGCATAACCCTCGCTCTGAGGCCAAGCATTTGACTTCCTGCTTATCCGTAATTGTGCTCTCCTTACACGGGTAGTGAGCTCGTGTCCTCGCCTGCTTGCAGCTGTACTATGTAATGTCATGCAGATGCAAGAACAACGGCTTGTTCTACCTAATGATGTAGTACACGCTGGCTGCTTCGGGAAATTGGCTGGACAAATGTCGCGTGCTTCGCTGGCGGTCTTGGTTAGCGTTTGATAGCGGGATCTTCGGATCGCTTTGCCTTCTCACCGCCTGAAGCTTCACATGCAAGATTGACAGTGATAAATATGCTTTGTCCCGAACGTCTTTCCCAATTTCGAGATTCAGTCTGAACGTAGTTTCTTCAGTACTGAAAACCAATCAGATAGTAGAAACCGCTACGCAGTCACAGTCTCATAACATCTTCTAGATATCGATCGCGCTCTCGGGCTGCGGTCACACGAAACCGTCAAGACGTTTTCCAATCTCCTAAACTCGTGGGTTTACCCTCAAAATGTATCTATCTTTGGGAGATCTTACTGACAATCGCAGCGTCCACCACCCGTACGCAGGAGCCCGTTGTGCCTCTCGAGGAGGGAGTACAGCGGACTCGCCCTTCACTCACTAAGGGGCGTCATCACACGACGCGCAAATCAACTAAGCCTTGACTATCAATCATGGCACCGCACGCCGAGGAAGCCGCTGCGGGCTCTGCGTACGGGAATGGACAGGCAAACGGCAATGGAGTTCGCCATGGCACCGACAAGAAACCCCTTTTCTTGGTGAACTCCTCCAATGTCAAGTACACGGACAGTGAGATCTTGTCCAAGTACACTTATCGCACCACCAGCGTGGCCACCGCCGAAGATGGCGGTTACACGGCCACCCCTCATGAGACCGTGTACAATTTTCATGTTGATCGCAAGGTTCCCAAGGTCGGCATGATGCTCGTCGGTTGGGGTGGAAACAATGGAACCACTGTCACTGCGGGCATCCTCGCCAACCGCCGTGGCCTCGTGTGGGACACTCGTGAAGGCCCACGTGCTGCAAACTACTACGGGTCCGTCATCATGGGCTCAACCATGAAGCTGGGAACTGATGCTAAGACGAACGCGGATGTGAACATCCCATTCCATGATGTGCTACCCATGGTGCATCCGAATGACTTGGTCATTGGTGGCTGGGATATCAGTGGAATGGACCTCGCTCAGGCCATGGACCGTGCCGCTGTTCTGGAGCCTACGCTCAAGGCAATGGTGAAGAAGGAGATGGCTGAGATGCGGCCCTTGCCGAGCATCTACTATCCTGACTTCATTGCTGCAAACCAGGAGGACAGAGCTGACAACGTCATCCCGGGCACCAAGGCCTCCACGGCCCACGTCGAGCAGATTCGCAAGGACATCCGTGACTTCAAGGCCCAGCATGGCCTCGACAAGGTCGTTGTCCAGTGGACAGCCAACACGGAACGCTATGCTGACGTTGTCCCGGGCGTGAACGACACTGCTGACAACTTGCTGAAGTCCATTGAGCAGGGCCACGAGGAGGTCTCACCGTCCACCGTCTTCGCCGTGGCGTGTATCCTTGAGAACACCCCCTTCATCAACGGTAGTCCGCAGAACACCTTTGTCCCTGGCGCCGTGGCACTCGCCGAGCGTCATGGCGCCTTCATCGGAGGTGACGACTTCAAGTCGGGCCAGACCAAGATGAAGTCCGCCCTGGTCGACTTCCTGATCAACGCGGGCATCAAGCTGACGTCCATTGCGAGCTACAACCACCTGGGCAACAACGACGGCAAGAATCTCAGCTCCCAGAAGCAGTTCCGCAGCAAGGAGATATCCAAGTCCAACGTTGTCGACGACATGGTCGAGGCGAACACGGTGCTGTACAAGAAGGGCGAGCACCCCGACCACACCGTGGTGATCAAGTACATGCCCGCCGTCGGGGACAACAAGCGCGCCCTGGATGAGTACTACGCCGAGATTTTCATGGGCGGCCACCAGACGATTTCGTAAGTCTCCTGCTGTCTGCCGTTAAAGCTCCCTTTACACCACGTTGGTGAGTGAGTAATCGAAGTTTTACTAACGAACCATCCTCGGTAGCATTTTCAACGTCTGCGAGGACTCCCTCCTCGCCTCGCCCCTCATCATCGACCTCGTGCTCGTCGCGGAGATGATGACGCGCATCCAGTGGAAGTGCGAGGGCGACGAGGGCTACAAGAGCTTCCACAGCGTCCTCAGCGTCCTCAGCTATATGCTCAAGGCCCCGCTCACGCCGCCCGGCGCCCCCGTCGTCAACTCCCTGGCCAAGCAGCGCGCCGCCTTGACCAATATCTTCCGCGCGTGCGTCGGCCTCGAGCCCGAGTCGGACATGACGCTGGAGCACAAGCTCTACTGAGTTGTCTGTGGATGGTGTAGAGGCTCCTGAGTGCGGTTGCCTCGGTCGTGCCTCGGCCATGCTTTCTCGTGATTGTCAGTGAAGGGATGTGTGGGCGCGACTCTATTGTTACTTTCTGCCGATGCGGACCACCGGTGCAATTCTGCGCAGGAGGGCTTCGCTGACCATATGTGCGGCCGTGTTTTGCGGCTATTCTCAGTGTTTTCCCTTGGTACTCTTGAGTAGGATTCGCTCCATGAGCACTTCATGAGTGGGCCAACTCGATGATACTATCTCAAACCAGAAGAAAATATACCAACAGTCTTTACCGAGAAACTCTGCTGCACAAAAGGATGCAAAGATGCACACTGACGCGCTGATACCAACTCATACTAAGCTATAGGTTGATGTACCCTAGTCGCCTGTGGCGAAACGAAGACAATATATGTGTCCATTTAATTTACGGTAGGTCTCTGTCTGCTGGAACTGCTAATTCTGACTTGGTAGACATACTTTCATCATGAGAACATGTATAACAGGTGGCGAATTTGCAACCCAGGCCAGTCGTTGGCTTACTCCAACGTTTTCAACAGAGTATCGAACTCTTTCATCCTCTCCAATGAGTGAGCAAGAGTGGGAAATGCTTCCGCATCTGGCAGCTCACCAGGGTCCGAGGAGGCGCCGTTGTGCCACCATTTGGCATACCGCTCGTAAATCTCACCTGTGCTTCTCGCGCGGAGAGGAAGTCCTTCCTGCCAGTCTTCCCAGCCCACCTCCACATCCACGACCTCGTCAGTCTCGTGGTCGTGGATCTGGATCTGGACGGGCTCGCTGTACGAGTCCCCTGAGAATATGTACGGCCCGGAAGGGCTCGTCAGCAGTATTTCCCCCTTCTCGCCGTTAATGCTCCACACGAAGGCCGGCTGTCCCTTGAAAGGCGGGCCGAGCCTGAACGTGACGGCGAGCGGCGCTCCACCCACAACGTTCGTCTTTCCGAGCGCAAGCTTCCCATGGACCGCAAGGAAATCCGGCACGTCGGACTCCACCGTCCTCGCCGCAGTGCCATCAGCACCCAAGATCTGGAGCTGGGGCCGCTGGATCTGCATCGTGCTGGCCGCCTCACCGCCCTCCCATTCACCCAGTACATCGTGCACATAGTCGATGACGTGCCCGTACGTGATAGTAAGTGGACTGCCGCCCACGCTGCGGTCCGCAAAGTACGCCAGGCCCTCAGGCAAGGCATCGCGCGGTGTAATGTTAGCGAAGACGCGCGCCTCGCTGCTCAGCACGCGGCCGACACGCCCAGAGGCGATTATCTCCTTGAGCTTAAGCACGGGCGGGCACACGCGGCCCTGAATGCCGGCGACGCTCCTCGCGGACCCGGGGAGGCCGGCCAGGGTGAGCGCGTCAACGTACGCAGACGCGATGGGCCACTCGATGAAGGCGGCCTTGCCCGCCTCGAGGGATGGCCTCACGACGGCGGCGTGCGTGTCGACGCGCGTGCAGCAGACCACGAGGTCGACGGCGTCGTCGGCGGCCAGCGAGGCCGGGTCGCCATGGGCCCTCACCGAGGCCGGGAGGCGGAAGTGCGCGCGTGCCGCCTCCGCGGCCTGGACGCTGGAGTTGAGGAGGGCTACTATCTCATAGTGTTGCCTGGCGCGCGGGAGCAGGAAGTAGGGTAGGTGGCCTTCGGCCGCCCACGAGGTTGCTGCGCTTGCTGAGAGGCCGATGATTGCGACGCGGATGGGAGCCATATCAGAGAGGTTTCTTGCTGGGACCAAGGACAGGCGTGGTAAGGCCGCTGTCTATATGACACAAACGATATGGGCAACGACGAATTGCTTCTTGTTAGTAGCAGGGTAATTATGCATTTACAGAGCGGGATGTAAAAGTTTAAATACTCATGCTTTCCGTATGATTTAATGATATAGTGCCATATGTGATTGTCTTCATTGCAGCTTACAAATTACCCCAGAGAGAGCTGGGAATGACACCATTTGTTGTCAGTCCGTCACTTCAGCTATGCTTACAAATGCTGGCAATAGGGCGCGTCGCGTTTCCTGGTGCGATGATTGATTGCAGTAAATATGTATGTCTTGTCTCTCAGTCGGCATGCTGTACATAGATTCATCATGTTTCATTGAAGTAAGTCGCGGCTTTCACATGGGTCAAATCTTATAAATCATATGAATACGATGGTACCTTTTCTGTGTTCTGGTTATAGACCGCACCAGCTTATAGTGTTCAAATTTTATTATGGACAAAAGATAGACACATCACTTTAGCATCTCTTTTAAAAAAAAATAAAATACTAGAGCCTGATCTGAATATGCTTTTCGATATGCCTTGAGGCCCGAGGAGAAATCATCAACAGGACCTTGCTTCTCAGTCTTGCATATAGGCCCATGTCATGACCACAGTATCTTGTTGTCGAGACTGAGACGACTAGTGATTTCAAGTTACAAGAATGACTCTCGGATCGCTAGGATCTAATCAGAGTCTTCATTGAGACCCATGTCTTTGGTCTAGCTAAACCCCTAACTTTACAATGATGGTACAGTACACAAATTCACCAGGTGCAACTTTCAGAATGGCAGGAGAGCTATCCATGTTTCTATGTTCAATATGCCGAAATCGTACTATTGAGCTACTGTTACTGGTATTGTTTGTTTATCTAACGCTGGGTCTTTGAGCGTTTACTATTGTATGAAGGGACCGCACACAGCTTCGTTATACGGATTAAGAACGAAACCACCTATGCATGAGAAACTACGTTGTGAGATTTCTTGCCTTTTGAGAAGTTGTACGATAATTTTATGGCACTTGAGACCCCTAAATTATACCTATTCCAGGTGAGTATCACCTGTACCGAACTTGAGCCTCCTCCTTCGGAGGTTGTGCGCACAAGCACAGAAGTAAGGTTGTATAGTGGACCTTGACTACCTCAGAGTCGTTGAGACTAAGTTGAGCTGGACCAAGGCTTCCCAGTTATTCTGGTACTACAGGTCCACAATATTTCGCCCCGACTCATCCGTAGAGATGGTGACCAACTTAGCACCAGATCAAGCACGCTGCAGTTGGCGTGCTACGCGAGGGCACGCCCCACTTGGGTGTCTATGAGGTAGCAAAGGCTATGAGCTCTTTCGCCTTGAACAGCTGACAAAAAGCGATAATAACTCAGGAGAGAGCACCCTCAGTCATAAGCTTGACAGACACACAAGTGGGGGCGGTGTCTACGGTGGTATACCGCCCAAAGTGGACAGGCGAGATATTCATGGAGCCTAATAATAGATTGCCGTGGAAATTCTTTGACGAGGCTTGACTTCAGAGAAATCATGACTTAGGAATTATATTACTGGGCTTTCGTTGGCCTCTTAAACCTCGGTACGTTGATAGCCTGCAGCGGTCGGGCTCTTGTTAGCCGTGGCCGCTCC
>JACBFG010000045.1:1243078-1273437 GCA_013435955.1 Diaporthe sp. HANT25 | reverse complement strand
CTCTAGCAAAAAAAAAAAAAAAAAAGAAGAGATAATGGCCCAAACCGTTGGCAGTGGAAGATTTTTCTTTTTGATCCAGCAAGGACTGTAGCCTGAGCTGTGACATTGATTTGAAGCATCGTGAACCCCTTTTCCGAAGTTAGCGGCAAGTGGCCCGTGGGTAGGATGCCAAAGTCCCTGGACACTAGCAAATCTGGGACTTGAACCAAGCAGTCCTGGGCTCTAGCTTCGCGCCCTACGGCACGCTCATTAGGTGTCGACGGCCCACTGTTTCCCTGCCCACCGCACCAGCAGCGGTCCATAGTTCCCAGCTTGGCAGCTGGATGGCCGCCGTCTCCCAAGGATTGCACCGTTGGACGCCTCCCCCAATGTTCCGGCGGTCCTTCGCTCGGGTTTCGCGCCATGAGGAAGTGAGTGAGTGGATGGGAAGGGGAGGGGGGACTTAATTGAACAATCCACCGCGCGGCCGCTCCTTTTCACCCATCTCATCTCCCATCCACGAACCGGCCTGCATTCACAACCTGGCGGCTTCTAGACATACATTCCTTCACTTCACTCTAAATTTCTCCGTCACTGCACCATTCGTTTGCTGCCTTTTATCTATTTTTTAAGCACTCTGCCCCCGTTGTGTGGTCCTGTTGGTTCCGTCCCGCCTCCAGATCGCCCCCTGTTCTTAATATCCGATCCTAATTCCGTATGAATCGCCCCTGATGCCCAAGATTTGATTGGATTGACGTACTATGTATGGGTTCACACGACTGCGCCCCTCCTGTTGTTGCTCCTCTCCCCGACGGCACGGTGTACCGCTAAAACGAACCGAATCGGCTTCCAGCACACCCAGACAATAATCAATAATTGTACCACCACTACGTACCCTTATCCCATCCTGTCGCGTCGAACTTGTTCGTGTCGCCATCCCGAGGAAGGCTCCAACGCCTTAGCACACCGCCTCCACTCTGTCGATTGCAATTGACCTCGCGTCCCTTCCTGCAACGACCGTGAACATGGCCGGTGCCCTCAGCAAGCGCCAGCAGGCTCGCAACGAGAAGACCCTGCAGGACCTCGTCCAGAATGTCCCAGGGAACAACCAGTGCGCGGACTGCCAGGCGCGGAATCCAGGTCAGTCCTCCGTCTCTTGTCTCTGTCCCCTTGACGGCCATCACTAACCCTTGAGACACGTAGGCTGGGCATCATGGAGCGTACGTGCGATCCCCTCCCCTCGGCAGCACCTCGACGACCACTATCACGCGACCGACACGCTTCCCACCCGCTTTGTACATCGCAAAAGGCTAACCCGTGGTAGTTGGGCATCTTCCTGTGCATGCGATGCGCGTCCATTCATCGCAAACTCGGCACACATATATCTAAGGTTAAGTCGCTCAGCATGGACGGCTGGTCAAACGAGCAGGTCGAGGTAAGCCTACAATCCGGTTTCTATGGCATCTTGTTGTTGCAGCGTGGTGATTAACGCCGGGAGCAGAACATGAAAAAGGTCGGAAATGTCACGTCGAACAAGCTATACAACCCCGACAACAAGAGACCTCCGATCCCCGTCGACGCCGACGAAGCTGACTCTGCGATCGAACGGTACATACGATCCAAGTATATGAATCAAGGCTTGGCCGCCGCAAGAAGGAATCACACCGGGAGCACGACATCCGATGAAACGCCTCCTCCTTTACCACCGAAGAATACTGGCAAATTCAGCTTCCGCTCTGCCTCATCGACGTTCCCGCTCTTCTCGAGATCCAAGAAGGATGTTGGCCCACGATCAGCACACTCGAGTGCGCTCCCCCCTCTCAGTCCAGAACAGGCTCATCGACCAAAGGTTTCCAAGGTCTTTGGTGCTAGTCTTGGCTACGACAGTGACGACGACATGCACAAAAAGCTAGCAAAGCTGCGGGAATTAGGTTTCACAGACGAGCGCAAGAACGAGGTTGTGCTCAAGGGCGTCAACGGCAATTTGGAGAGGACAATAGAGTCCCTTGTGCGATTAGAAGGTCGATCACCTTTGGCTAGTCCAGTAGACGAGTTCCCAAGTGTACGGCCGCCAGCGTCCGCTGGAGGCCGTATGACTGGGTTAACAGTGGCTCGGGCAGAGACGGCAAGGCCCATGTCCGCCACGAACAATCCCTTCGACATATCTCCTGTTCAACCCATATCGAGCCAGTCGACGGGAAATATGGCAAATCGAAATCCTTACTACAGCAATAACCCGTTCGGTCTGACAGCTGCGCAGTCGAACGATGCTTTGAACCAGGCATTCAATAACATGTCACTCGCAGCTCCACAACCGCTGTTTCCTCACCACACTGGCGGTCTGCCTCAACAGCAGCAGCAGCAGGTGATGAGCCAGCAGTCCATGCAGCCGCCAGTACCATCAATACCACAAAACTATTCTGGCAATGTGTTCGATGCCAACCCTGCATACCCCCAACAAGGCCAGCAGCCTGGGTTGCAGCCTGCGCAACCTGTACAGCCCATGTACACAGGTTACAATCCCTTCCTCAACAACTCGCAACCGCAACAGCCACAGGCCCAGCAGCCTCAGCAACAGCAGCTGCAAACTCAACAGCTCTCATCTCTTAACACTGGTCTGATGCCAACTCCTACAGGCGGTGCCTACGCCAACAATCCGTTTGCGCGATCTCCGACCCGCATGGCCACACCAACATCGCTGGGACAAATTCCGGAGCAAAGCCAGCAGAACTTCTACAGCTCTCCTGCGCAACAGCAGCCGCAGCCGCAGCCGCAACAGTACCAGCAACAATATCAGCAGCAGTATCAGCAGCAGCAGCAACCACAGCAGCAACCCCAGCAGCATCAGCAGCAGCAGATGAACAATCCGTTCTTCCCACAGACTGCAATGGCCGCGCCGATGCCACAGGCCCAGTTTAACCAGTTTAACCAGTTCAGCCAGCCCGTGCCCCAACAAGCACCGCCGAGGGCAGACAAGGCATCTATCCTCGCCCTATACAATCTCCCACAGCTGGCGCCGCAGGTACAGAACAACAACCTCGAGCAGCAGCAGCAACAACAACAACAACCGCAGCAGCAGGCAGAACATCAGGCAGGAATGGCGTCCATGACCCAGGCTTCGAACTCTCAGAACCCGGCCATGAACCAGGCAGATGTGGGGGCTTCTATGACGGCAGCCGGAAATAAGAACCCCTTCCTCGGTGGGGCTGGGGCACCACAGCCAGCTGCGGCACAGCCTTCAGGCATGGATGGCATGGTGGGAAACAGGAGCCGTGACAGCATGATGGCGCTGGGGATGGAATGGTCCAATGGACGACACAGCCCGGACGCATTTGCGAACCTGAGTGCAAGATCGATGCGGTGACGAGACGACGGGATGCATGGGACGGAAGTGAATAGTAATGGACGTGTAAATGAGGCTGTATGATATGGGTCTACCAGTCCAACCGCTACAAATGCGGAGACGGGCGCACGCGGAGTTGCTTTGTATATACCTCCATCTAGATGTGGAAGAGCTGATGGATAATACTGTACAATATTGACCCAGGAAATACGGGCAAATGACATACCAGGAGCAGGTGAAGAATCGATAATAACGGCGATATGGTCTAGAGCAACGGTCTAGACCCCCTCCTGGCAGGTCGCACCAATCCATCCGACCATCGAGAACAACCTTGTAAGGGAGAGAGAGACAGGAGTGCCGTGTGAGGCTCTGCTACGCCGGCCATTTGGCAGATGGCTCGTTTCCCCTGAGCCCGGCCCCAAGCAACCAGGCGGGGAGAGAAGTGCGCCTTATCCGCCCCTTTTGTGTCTTGTGCGTGTGTCCCCCGAGTCTTGTAGCACGAGTGGTTCGCGGTTGCACAAGAGCGGTTCGGACCAGGAGCATCTGCGGTCCCCCTCTCGACAGCCTCGTTGATGGCGAGTGTGCCTCCCTTGGTGCCACAGCTGCTGTCTATCTGTCTGCATGCAAGCACGAAAGCATCCATCCATGCATTGCATACAAGCAGCGCAACGCAACGCATCTGAGGGCGGGGGCGTACCCGGCTCCTTTCCCCCCCTGGATGGGAGTTGCTTCTCTTCCCCCATAGGGTTCCTTCCACCAATGGTGGTGGCAGGCGTTGAGGAGGCTCTGCGCTGATCGATCGTGACTCTTTTCTTTCTTTCCCTCTTGCCCTCTCTTTTTCTCTCCTGCTGATTACCCTCTCACCTCTCCGATCTCAGCTCGTTGGCCTCTGTTCCCGTATTGCCGTTCCGCGTTGCATTGGCCGATGAGGGCCCATCGAAGCTGATAGCCTCACCGACAGAATGCATGCAGTCAGCTTCCTGCTGGGCGAATCGCTACGATGGCGCGCCGACCAGTGCCGTCCTGTTGCCGTGGACCCGTCCGTCTGACCGTAAGCCGATGGTCACAATCTTGCTTGGTGCTGCAGCTTTGGACGAAGCATGTGCACACACACACACACACACACGGCTTTTCAATCTCCCTGAAAATTTACCAAATCTTTTGGGTTCTCTGGTCGTCTGACAAGCAGGCTCCTCTTTCGCGATGCCGCCCCGCCCGTGGCATGCTGCCAGCTCTCCTTGAAGGCGACCACCCGTCCTCCGGCTGTGATCCGGTGCGATCGCCACGTCGTGGGCCCCGTCGATACCCGGTGTGCCCCGAGCAAGCTCTGCCTTCAATTTCCTTGGCTGGCCGAGGGGGGATGCTTTATTAAATATTACGACTTTGCTGCCTACTCAAGTGCTCGGCTGGCCAATATCGTGCAATATCCGCTGTGCTATAAGTGTAGCTTACAGGGATATCAGCAGATCGACAGATGCTGAAGAAGCTGTACGCCGATCTGGATGGCCTACGACAGATTGCTCGCATGTGAACTGTGCCGTCATGCACACACAAACACACACACACGCACAACCTCTGTCCCTCCTCCCTCAGTCAAGTACCTTGTAGCCTTCCTGTCTGTCTGCATGTGAGATGAGATGGGTTGCACCTCCAGCTTGGGAAACGACAACGCAGGGGTGATCCCGACCGACCGACCCGCGGAGACTGGGCGCCCCCACGCCTCGCATTGAAATCCGGGGTCATCAGCTGCTTGGTCAACCGTACCGCCGATTCGACACGCTGAGAAGCTCCAGCCCGGCTCAGCCTTATTTCTTCACCACACCCTTGCTCTGCTCTTTTTTGGCTCACCACATCGTGCACGTCGGCAACGCGGTTCGCTCAGGAGGGCAAACCTAGGGGAGCAATATGCAAGAAAACAGGACACAGGACGCAGATGAACACGGCCGGTCTCTCCGTCCGTGGCCAGTAGCACGCGGCGGAGAGGCCCCAGTCGACCTCTCACAAAACACACATGGCTTGGTCTGTTACATACCACCTCCATCCTGCCCGTCCATTTCTGGTGCTAGTTGTCCCGTCGCCGACCACTATTCGCCGTGGCGTCTCAGTCCTCATGCAGTGTCTCCCTCTGCGCGTGTATGTGTGTACGGGCACGATGACTTCTTGCCCCCTCCCATCCTTCCCGGTCCCTCCATTCGTGCCGGATGGCCTGGCAGGATGGCTGCTTTTCGAGACTGCAGCTTGGCTAGAGCTGCTGTGGTCCTCTATTGCGACCGTCTCTCCCGTCGCCTCCGCCTCGTCTGCGTGTCTGCGTGTCTGCTGATTTCGGCTCGACTTGTCAAGTCTCTCTCTTTCAGCCTCTATTGCTTCGCTTCTCTCTTACTCTGCTCCTTTTGTGTCGCATCCTTCCACTTGGTGGCTTCTGCTGTCTCACAACTCGTCTCTCGTCCTGCAGCCAGAAGCTAGCTCATCAGCAGGAGAGCTTCTGCCAGCGTCAGTTAGTGGATGGATGAGCGCGGAGGGACTACTGCCCTTGCTCACGCTGGCCAGTCCTTCTTTCGGACGTCCATAGCCTCAGTCGTGGGCCGCCTGCTGCGTGCAAGTTTAGGCTGCACCCGCGAACCATACGTATGACGAGATGCGACGGTCCAGCCGCTGCAGCCTTGTCGACCCGTACCGGCCTTGACCATAGAGCTGACCGGACCTGACCTGACCTGAATAAATCTGGCCCCCACAAGTGTTGCATTGCCTGTCCCCTTGGTTCCTGGGCTTCTCCTCTCTTTCAACCTCAAATAGCTGTTTCCTCCCCATGATACGATAAGTGGCACAATAGACCAGAGACCTATTGACATCCGAGTCCCCAGCCCTATCAAGTGAAGAAAAAAAGGCTGGAATACTGGGGGACTCCGAGATCCGCATATATCTCCCCGGATCTATGCAAGTCCGGCTCTGAAGCTGGAGGTTTTATTGTATAAGTCTATTGTCCCACCGTCGTGCCTGTCCGCCTCACACAACGCGGCGACGCCACCACAATCCTTCGTCGTGGTTCGCTCGTTGCCTCGCCTTGCAAGAATTAAAACCGCACATCGTCGCCCGAGGCTGTTTTCAACCCCTAGGCATACTCAGGCCCGCCGCTCTTGACGTCGACCTGCCAATTTTTCCACGATACGGGAGACTTCCGAGGGTACCACACGACTTGTAATTCCAGTATGTCGGTAACGAGCTCGTCCGAGGATGATGGGCCACACCAGGGGAACTCCAAGGGGGGTAGGCGGCGCCGTCCACAACCTAAGACACCGCAACAAAAGATAGATGACTTTTGGGACAAATACAAGACCAAGGCGCCTGGAAAGGGTAAGTCGGCAATGTGTCACTCAGTCCCCTGAGAAGTCTCTTGACGTCGACCGCCTCGACCCAGACACGTGCTGACAGCCTCGTCGTAGCTACTTCCATCATTCCTCAACAGAATGACTTCTCCGAGCGGGCAGCCAAACGCGCCTCTGCCAAGTGCCTCGGTCCAGCCAAGACCACGCAGCAGTCCTACGAGGACGCCGCAGCGCAGTGCCGACACAAGGTCGCCCAGATCGTCAAAGAGTGCCGCCGGGTCAACCAAAAGTACAGAGACCCTCACTTCGACCTGGAGATAGACCTCAAGCTCAACCGGCGGGACTGTCTGGACTCCTTGGATAATGTCAAGGACGACGACCGCAGCGATGACTACTGCCGGGACCCGCCGCTCAAGGACCGCGAACACCACTTGCAGCCGCCCCTTTCCGCTGCCAGCGCCATGGGCATGCTGGACCGTATCGACAGGGAGAACGCCGTGTCGCCCACTGATGGGGACGGCGAGTCGAAGCTCCGCCCGCAGGCCGTCAAGAGGGTTGTAGATATCTTTGACGACCCCAAGTTCTTCATCGACGGCCCCACGGCCCATGACGTCCGCCAGGGCAGGGACGGCGACTGCTGGCTCATGGCCGCGCTGTGCACCATCAGCAATAAGCCTGGCCTGATCGAGAGGTGCTGCGTGGCGCACGATCATGAGGTGGGCGTGTACGGGTTTGTTTTCCACCGGGATGGGGAGTGGTTCAGCGAGATAATCGATGATAAGGTGAGTCCCCCGTGTTTATTGGCTCTGCTGTTGACCTTGATCAAAACATCGTAGAACCCACTGAGACTGACACATGCCCGCAGTTGTACCTCACAAAACCCGACTACGATGAGCGGTGCTTGGAGCGCATGCTCTGGGAAGACCGAGAACGGGTGAACTCTGAGGAGGCGTACCGAAAAATTTACCAGTCCAACAGCGGTGCATTGGTAAGCGGGCTATGCCAAGCCCCTTCTTCGTCATCTTCATCTGTATCGGATATTGATCCTGTCGCCTTAGTATTTTGCCCAATGTGAGAACCCGAACGAGACGTGGCTGCCGCTCCTTGAGAAGGCCTACGCCAAAGCCCACGGTGACTACTCCGCCATCGAAGGCGGCTATGGGGGCGAGGGAATCGAGGATCTCACGGGCGGTGTGACGTCGGAGATTTATACGACTGACATACTCGACAAGGAGCACTTCTGGACCGAGGAGCTCATGAAGGTCAATCAGGACTTCTTGTTTGGCTGCTCTACTGGTGTCTGGGGACGCGGTTAGTGTTATGTTCCCGAGCCTTGCTTTCTCACTCACTCGAATGACTCGAAATTCCCTCCCGTTTAATGTGATGCTGCCTTGTCATTTCTTTTGTCGCGGACCCAGCACTATGACTGTGTGCGATACTGACAATTCAACTTTGTTAGGCTGGGGCGAGCGCAAAGGTATTGTAGAGCTCCACGCATACTCGGTCCTCAAAGCCCGCGAGATCGACGGCGTGCGCCTCGTGCTCCTCAAGAACCCTTGGGGTAAGCACGAGTGGAAGGGCGCATGGTCGGACGGGTCCAAGGAGTGGACGGCCGAGTGGCTGCAGAAGCTGGACCACAAATTCGGGGACGACGGCTCCTTCTGGATCTCGTACGACGACCTACTCAAGAAGTACCAAGCGTTCGACCGCACGAGGCTGTTCGACTCAAGCTGGAAGGTCGCGTCGATCTGGACCACCCTCAACGTGCCGTGGACCCTGGATTACCACGACACCAAGTTCGCCTTCTCGCTCCTGAAGCCCGGTCCCGTCGTCATTGTGTGTTCGCAGCTCGACGAGCGCTACTTCAAGGGCCTCGAGGGCCAGTACCGTTTTGAACTGAGCTTCAGGCTGCATAAGTCCGGCGAGGAGGATTATGTGGTGCGAAGCCAGGGATATTGTGCGTATTTCTCCTCGCCCACGAATCCTTTGCCTTTCGAAGCCCTAACTTACAATAATTGCATAGACCGCATGAATCGCAGCATCAACGTGGAGCTTGAACTTGAGGCGGGCGATTACGTTGTCGTAGTCAAGATCGACGCCTTACGCAACGAGCAGATCATGCCCGTCGAAGATGTTATACGAGCCTTTGCCAAGGAGAGGAGGGAGAAGCTCCTACGCATCGGATTCGCCTATGACCTTGCACATAGCAAAGGCAGAATTATTGAGACGCTCGAGGAGAAGGTCGCCCGGGAGAACTATGAGAAGAGGAAGCGTGATAGGGAGAGGAAGAAGATGGCCAAGTTGATAATGAAGCAGAGAGAAGAGGAGCGTAAACATGCCATCCGGCAGACAATGAAGAAGAAGAAGGCGACTGAGAAGGCCAGAGCCCGTGTGAAGGCCAGAGACGAGAGGCGGCAGGCGAGAAAGGAGGCGAGAGAGAAGGCTGAATTGGAACAGCAGAAGAAAGAACAACATCAAGAAGGTACAGACAAGCCCTCTGAGGACCAGGACGACACCGACGCTGCCAAGGTCAAGAACACGGAGGACACAGACAAGCTCAACGATAAAGACAGCGGAGCGCAGGCCGTGACAAGTGACAAGAAGGGTGTCAGACTTGAGATACCATGTGACGATAAGAGCGTTGCAGATGGATCCAGGGATGGCAACGATTCGAGCACCGAACCGGGAGATAATACGCCTGCCTCGAGCACCATGTTCGAAATGACACCTGTTGAGCCTGAAGAGACACAGGAAGAAGATGCGTACGTAACAGCCGCAGAGGAGGAAGGTGAGAGCCAGCCATCGACGTCCATGGAGAGATCCACCGGAGACGAGCCGCCTGCCACACCCAAGGTCTCCAAGCCTAAGGCATCGCAGCTCAAGCCTGAGAACGCGGTCCCCAAGCGTCCTGCAGACAAAGCTGAAGGACCAATTCACAACCATGTGGACATCGGCGTGCAGACAGGACCTGGACTCCCTTTGCCCCCGAGGATTCCTGGCCCACCACCAGGTTATCTCTACTCGCCGCCTCCGCCTCCGCCACCCCGTGGTGCATACGATCACCCCCGTGGCCAGCGCCACCAACTACCTCCTCATCTCCGTGGCGTGCCCTACACGATGCGGCCGCCACCGCCACCGCCCCCCGGCGCGTCCTCGTCGTACAGCTCGGACGCCTCGACCGACGACGGCATCGAGGACCTCGACTCGGTGTCCGAGGTGAGCGAGCACGAGATCGACCTGTACCTAGAGGCACAGGGAAAGGCGCGGGTGGCGGCGGCACGGGCGGCCAAGGCGAACCAGCCCTCGAGCCCGTCGCCGCCGAGCGGGCCCCCCTGCGAGGATCCACTTAGTGAGTTCGAGAAGGACCCGTGGAACGCGGTGGGCGTCTTCGGGCTGAGGGTCTACTACAAGTCGGACAGCGGGGGCGGGGACGACGAGATTGTGAAGCTCAGAGTGGAGAGGCCGAACCCATGGGTGTGGGACGATGACAGCGATGACGAGGCGGACGACGAGAAGGAGAAGTCCAAGGGGGCCGATGAAAAGGACGCCAAGGAGGAGGCGAACGAGAGCCAGGTGCTTGATATCGATGACAGTGGCAAGGACGCCATTGCTGAGAATGTCACTGCGGAGGAGAAGAAAGAGGATGAGAAGGCGCTTGAGGGGGAGGCCTCGGCGCAAATGCATTCTAACGACGTGGAGGTCGTGAAGAAAGCGGATGAGAGCGAGGCAGGCAGCTCCAAGGACACGGAGATGGACAAGGGGTTGGGGGAGTCAAGGCTGGAGAAGCCCCAAGAGCAGGCGGAAGTAGCTGTTAAAGAGGCAGGGCAAGAGAAGACAGAGACTACTGTGGAAACGTCCGGGACGTAATTGGTACAGTGGTGATTGGCTTGTGATGCGGACATGTGTAATTTCTGGATGCGTTATTGACGGATACCCGGCTCATTTTTCTGGAAGATTTAACCATTATGAGTGTGTGTGTATGAACTCGGCTCGATTCACTTTTAGGTGTATCTACAGACAGGAACTAGAAGTCAGCTTTTTATAGTCTACTCAGCCTTATCTTGACTGTGAATGGGAAATATGAGCGTTAGACTTGCACCTGAAAACACCAATTCCAAGCACTCGTCGCACTTTCAGTCCTCTGGCTCTGGACTCTCACATGTCCCAACTCGCCGGCACTGTAGCCGAGCACGAAAAGGGGCGCCTTTCTGCAGCGGCTGAGAGAAGAAACGCAGTTAAACGGTGCTTCTCACCTCTTCCATCCCTCATCAACCCAGACTGTCCAACAACCCATCCACTTTCCTCCTCTCCTCAACCTCAACGTCATCCACAACCATGGCGTCGCCGTCGCCAAATAAATCGCTGTCGTCGTCTTCGTCCCGCCCGGCCTCCTTCTCCTTCAACCTCGCGACCTTGTCACCAACGCGCACGAGCAGCATACGCATGCGCTCGAGTTCCTTCTCAACCTCGCCGTCGCGGGTGACGAGGTTCTCCTGGACGCCACCCGACGGGCCGAACGAAGAATCCTCCCCGCCCGCGCCCGTGCCGTCGTCGGTGGTGCTGCTGCTGCCACTGAACGGCGCCAGCAGGGCCCTCATCCGGCGCAGCCGCTCCACGCGCGCCCGGGCCTCGTCCCTCCGCGCCGCCAGCCCCCGCAGCCGGCCCGCGAGCTCGGCGTAACGCTCCGCCTCGAGCGGGTACGCGGCCGCCTCCCTCTCGGACTCCCAGGCGGGCGGCAGCGACGAGATGACACTTGCATCGGCGTAGTCGGCCCCGACGTTCCTCCACGCGTCTTCGTCGTCGTCGTCTTCATCGTCACCGACGGCATGGCGCTCCCCGAAGCTCAGGTACAGCTTGTCGACCTGCTCGGCGATCTGGCGCGTCGCCTGGGCCACGTAGACGCGCCGCGAGTGCTGCTGCAGGGTGTGGTTCAGGCGGAAGAGCGCGTCGTCGACGGCTCGCTCTGAGACGGCGGCGGAGTCCTCGTCGTTGGCGGCGGACTCGTTGCCGCGCCGCCAGGCCCGGCTGGGCTGGAGTGGCTGTGAGAGGAGACGCGTCTGGGTGGTGATGAAGTTTTGCTTGAGGGTGAGGATGGTGGGGGCTGGTGGCGCCATCCTGGAGGAAAGTGAAATATTTTGAATGGCGCGTTGATTGGAGAGGTCCCTGATTTTATGCAGCTTTCAAAAGCGATGAATTTGTTATATGGCGGTATACAAGTCCGTGGCATAACGGTGTTATCGAACTTGAGGTTGAGGGTGTGCGAGGTAGTCGGCAGCAATGAATGAAGGGTCGGTAAAGCTTGAAGTGAACTGTGTAAATGTTATGCTGTGCAGCCCACCAGCCTTCCGCTTTCAGACCCCCTGATTGGTGCAGCTCTGAGCTTCATTCAACGTCAGGTAGGCACAAGCCTGCATAATGCTGGTTTCTCCGTACCATCGACTTGTCATGACTACTGGTTTTAGGCAATATCCGAGTGAATTTGCTGTAAACTTATCAAATGCCCTCCGGAAGAGCATCTCACACTAGAGGTCACCGGAGACAATCGAATCGGCCCAAAATTTGGGCTCCACTGCCTTGACATTCTTGACGAGCCCATGACTGCCTACATCCTGCTAGCATGAGATGTGCGACGCTCATTGTGATAATGGTCCAAAGTTAGTGCCCAGTCAGCTTATCGCGTGCTTTCTATGGGCTGCTGTTTGATTGCTATTGTTGGTTCATGAAGGATTACGGCTTAGTATGACGACTTCCCGGCCCCGGACGTCGCTCATCGCTTTATCTTGACTTTTTCCTCAACTACCCTGATAGCGTCAACTTTGACCAAAGCTGGCCTGACGGAACAGTTTTGAATTTTTCTCTCATATCAACCTTTTTTTAAGAGTTTCCACAATGTCCAACCCGGAAATTAAACCATTCTTCCCCCGCGGCAGCGAAGGCGAAGCATCCGAGCCTCCCGCCACTGCCGGCGTCATCCAAGCCCTCAACATGATCCCTCACATCGAGGGAGGCTACTTCGCCGAGACAGACAGGGACCCCCTCCTCATCCCCTCCCCGTTCCCCATCGCCCCGGCCTCGGAGGCAACCCTATCGCTGGCCGGGCCCCGGCGCCCGGGCTTTGACCCAAAGGTCCGCAACGCCTCGACCACCATCTTCTACCTCCTGACCCCGGGGTCCCCGCAGGGCAACTTCCACCGCAACCGCGCGCGGACGGTGCACACGCTGCACAAGGGCCGGGGCCGCTACGTGCTCATCAACGCGGCCGGGGAGATCGAGTCGTTCGTGGTCGGGCAGGACGTCGCCGGGGGCGAGAGGCTGCAGTGGATCGTCGAGGGCGACCACTACAAGGCCAGCTACCTGCTCCCGGACACGAAGGGGGGCGATTCGAGCGCCGAGGGGCTCCTCATCTCCGAGACGGTGGTGCCGGGCTTTGAGTACTGCGACCATGACTTCCTCGCCAGGGACGGGCTGAGGGAGCTGCTTGGGCCGGAGAGGGCCAAGGGTCTGGAGTGGCTCGTTAGGAGGAATGCCTAGCGACACAGGCACTTCAAGACGGTCTGTTCTCTTGCGAGCGTGCAATGGAAACTGGTATGGGGGTGATGGCAGTCACTCGTTCAGTGACAGGGAATAAATATTTAGATATAGAAAGTTGGAAAGATCGATAGAACAGAAATCGGTCACGTATTCATTGTGACCATCTGCAGTCCACGTCTTAAAAATGCGGCCACTGGTGGTCACCACTCATTAAGAATGTCACTCATTATGTAGAGAATTATCACGGCCCTTGTTGACTCAATGATACACATCGACCGTTGTCCAGGCTAGTCGAAGCTGTCTCCGTATTACTATGTCTGTTCTCCTTCTTGCTCTGTAGATTCTGGTATCCTCCCTAATCCTTGGCTTGTGTCTGTCTCTGGCTTCCGGCCGTATACAACGTGAAAATTCATATAAGTATGGTAGTCCCGATTTCTTAGATCTCTCCGAACCGGTATAAGAGCCGCCTGTAGTATGATTTATTGTCAGAGATGGTCCCAACTGATAGTGCAAAGGTATCAAAGCCTCCGTGTGGAGCCAAGCCGGACATGCACCGACACTCTGATTAATCATGGGCAGGAAGCTTCAGGGAATACATACCTGATGCTGTTCCATCGTCAGCCCAGCCACCCTCAACTGGTACGCCCGGAGGATGCCATCGATCCCACTGTTCAACATCTCCTCCATCCAGGTCCCGATTATCTTCTCCTCCGGGTCTTCGGGCCATCCGCAGGTAGGTAACCTGAAGATTTCCTCGCGCACGTCGACGAACCCGGCCTCTTCGTACCACGTCTTTAGCCAAGGGGTGATGGTACAAGGCTTCCCTGCCACGCGGCTTATGCGGTCCAGCTCCGAGAGCCACTAGAGCGCCTCGAGTTAGTTATGTTCAGGTCTGAATCTTTTGGATGGGACTTGTGTCCGGCGTCGTCGTTGTGTTTTCACAGTTCTCAGGTTCGCTTGAGTCGTTCGCTCGAAACATTTAATCGCGCATGGGAAAGCCTAGGGAGGGATACATTTCTCTCAGTGGGGCTGTTGCTTACAAGTCTCATTCCGTGGTCGGCTGGTGCGGTTCCGTCATCGCAGCGTAGCACAATGTCGAATTCCTGGCTCTCCAGCCAGCCGCCTGGGTTGAGCTTTTGAAAAGCCTGCTGGATGACTTGCGCGCTCATGTTCTGTCAGTTTTCACCGTTAGCATCCGGATACATTTTGGCGGTGTCTTGTTGTGATTTGCTTCCGGTCAGAGAGCAACGAAGGATAAGAGTCGAAATGGTGTCGCACCTCCCAACAGCCATTGGTGTCCCGCGTGTGGACGTAGTCCAGGTCGTCGTCGAGCCACTCCTGCGACGAGTCGTCGATGATAAACTGGACATTCGGGGGGCCCACGTCCGGTTGGATGTTCGACAGGTCGGTCCCTATGATGAGCTCGGTCTCGGGGTACTCCTCTGCGAAGTCGAAGCACCAGTCCCCGGTGCCCGTGCCGACGTCGAGCACGCGCCGCGGGAAGTGGTCTTTCGTCCATGGGGCCAGGTGGGAGCGGTTGCCCATCGCGCGTCTCAGGATGTCGTGGGTCAGGCGCAGGCGCTCGACCTCTTCTGCGTCATTTGGAAGCAGGTACCCTGGGATGTGGTTGTTGGTTTCCTGTTCTCCTTACAGAGACTCGGCGGATGTGTGTGTGTTGTGTGTGGACTTACATCCGTCCTTGTAAGCGTGGTAAGTTCTGCCATTTTCTACACGGTATTGGAGAACACTGTCTGTGATCGAGTACGTGTCGCTGGAAATCGGAAGGTGAATACCAACGCCGCTGTTGGGGAATTATGTTGTTTGTTTACTCACGGGATCTCTGTGTACTTCAACCAAGTGGAAGGGGTCAGCTTTCAGGGGGAGCGTCGAGATAGGATACACTACTTGACAGAGTAACGTACAGTGCTGGCACTGCTTGGAATAGTTTCCTGGAAAGTCAGGTCGAGGTTCTCTACTGCTTGTTGGTCGACATTGAAGAGATCGAGGCTTCGCCTGTTTGGGTTGTTGCCCGCCATATTCGAAGCTAGGTAGGGCCTGGTTGTGAGAAGGGTTGTGTACCTGCAGTAGTCGTCCGGAACCAAGATAGAGCACACTAAGAAGTTCGGAAGAAAAGAAGGGGATGAGAAAGGCTACGATGCCAGCTGCATGACCGGACAATCTCGAACAGTGGTGATCACCGAAGAACGTCCGGCAGTCTCGATTGGGATGGCCCAGAAATATCAGTAGACCCGAAGCGTTGGGTTAAGCGGAGCCCGACGTGGAGCTATACGGGTAAGGGTTCCCAGCAGGCTGGCAAGGTATAATTCCCAGAGTTTCGGGACAGAATCCAAAGCCGTGGTGGACATGTATCCCCCCCTGTCATAGAGGCACGGAGACGAGACGGCTGCTCCCACACTGTCTCTCGTGATGTTGTGTGGCCGCGGTCTTCGCGAAGATCGGCATCACCGTCGCAAGGGGCGATGACCGGCCTCCACCAGTAGAAACACGTCTCATTACTGCCGTGACTGTTCTGCAGCAGATGGTTCTCCTGGGCGCAGACACAGGAGCACTTGGTCCGCTGCTGCTCCAAGCGTCCAGGGCGCGCACACTGACCTCGGAGGCGCTGGAGCAACTTATGTGGAGCGAGTGGAACGACTGATGAGCATCCAGAACAGGACGTATCGGTTTCACCTCATTGCCAGCCTCTGAAAATAAGTGCGCGTTTCAAGTTCGACATGACTTTTCCGGAGCGGCAGAAGGAGAATAAACGGGGGGAAACAGCGGGTGGATCGCGAATAACAGCTGACGGAGTGCCAAAAAGTGGTCCTCGGAAGACAGTCAATGCGCCTTCATTACTCTGGAATTTGCATTGGTGTGTACGTGCGTGGCCTCGCCTTTGGGTGAAAGGATGTTTCGTTGCTTTCAAAGTGGGAGTCGATTAATAAACTTTCTGTGGTACTGCCGAGCATACCTAGGTACCTTACTATACTTGGATACGCATGCCGTGTGTACCCACACGCCCAGTATCCTGTTGGCTGCTCTCCCGCCCCAACGGTCTGGCGGTTACCAGTTGGTCGGGACACGATATCCGACACTGTGGTTTAAGTTTTCTGACGAATGTCGCATTGATCTCGGATCTGCACAGCTGAGGTGGGTCCAGAAATGTGAAAGTGGAGAGCAAATCCGGTCGGGCGCCAAATACAGGTGAGAAGCTGCCCTTGGTTCATAAAAATACCCGGGCCCCCAATTGCCGGTCTCACGGCAAATGCTACAGGCCTGTGACTCGTTGATCAGCCCTGTCCGAATTGCACGTCTTTTTTCTTCCTCTCCACGTTGATGTGCAAAGGCCTGAGCGGTGGCAATGGTGAGATTGTCGTAGAAGACGCTGCAAATGTACTGCCGCAACGCAATTTCTCCTGGAATGATGTTTATCCATTGTTCATGGAGCAGCATGTAACTGGCCATTGGATGCTCTCGAGGAAGTCTCGGGATGCAGGGTTTGTGTTGGTAAATATGTGCAAGTCATCCTGCCCCCTGCCCGACAGAACCCCTGACAGTATCCTCCGACACAAAATAATTGCCACGACAATGTCGCATAAAGTCAAAATATCCCCAAGCTCAAGAGCCCAATGCTCCCTTCTGCACATCACGTCCACTCACGGTGCCTTAGGAACGGCAGTTGCCCATGGGTATGTTGTGGTGAGAGGCGAGCCGTAGGAACCGAGGTTGTTGTAATCCTGCGTGATGTTCTTGCCCAGCAGGATCTTTTGCGCATATTGCAGGACAGAAGAATACCCCGACAGGTCACAATGACCACCGCTCCGCACACTCATCGCAATCTTGTCCCCTACACCGAGCCAGTCATACACCACCTTCGCAGCTGGGTAAACCACGACCGCCGTCCCCTTGGAGTTGGTGAACTGATCGCCTGTCCCCTGGTCGATCACCAGCGCTCGCGGCGCGATCGCGGCCGCAATGGTATGCGCATCGTACGGCAGCCACTCGGCATGGTTGACAAATGTCCCTAGGCCGCTGTTACTCCACCAAGGAGCGCCTTGTTTGCTGTTCTCCAGCGTCTCGTCCTGCCCGCTCATTCCGTGGTAGCGATACGGGCCGAGCCCCTGCACACCCGAGGACATCGGCATCGTCAGCGTGATGCGCTTGTCGAACAGCCCGGCGGCGAGAGCCCCCTTGCCGAGCCGAGAGCAACCGGTCACGCCGACGCGAGTTGGGTCGATCTCCGGGACTGTCAGGTTCAGGCCGTCGAGCGTGCGGTGGAAACCCCATGCCCAGGCGGTTAGGACGCCTGTAAAGGAAAAGAGATCAGAGGGTTAGCCGGCGAGATCACCAAGCGCTCATGTCAAGGGCATACTTACCGATGTCCCTTCCGTTATAGATGCTCCAGAACGCGCCTGTCTTGCTGTTGCTGTCTGCCGCCACACTTGTGTAGTCAAACCCCACAACAGCAATACCAGCTTGCAAGTAAGGCTGGTCCTGCATTCCACCGATGTAGATGACCACTGGTGCTGGTGCTGACTTGCTGGCACCTGTAGGCAGTTTCACAGTCGCCGAGAACTTTCCAGTCTTGCCACTTGCAGTGACAGATATGCTGACGGTGTTCCCAGAACGGGTGGCCGTCACAGTCTCCTGGGAGTGATCCGGATAGTAGCCGTACTGGTATTCCTGCAGCATGTTGACAATTTCGGGCTGCCTACACTGATACCACTCCTCAGGCGTCTGGACCCTGTTCTTCCCTTTGCCTGTCATTACATCCTGCGCGAAGGCAGCGGCCGACTGGCTGCCGGCGTTGTCGGTCGTGGTGAATCCAAGTGGAAGGAAGGGGTCTGGTAAAGTCGTCTGTTGCGGAAACTGGGACCATTGTGGAAACGGTGACGGGATCGTGGCGCACGACACAGCTCGTGGAAGCTCCTCGGTCGCTGAACCTCGCGGTACAGTTCCGGACCCAGGTCGACCAGCTGCTACCTGGGCACCCAGGGTGGCCAAGAGAAAGGCATCCAATAAGAGGCCCATCACGAATGATATTCTGGTATTGTTGACCTGGACGATGAAGACTTTTCCTAGGTGACGCCTCCAAACGGTTCCGTGGTGCATATCATATGGTATATAATGGCAAACGAAATTTGGCATTTCTAGCAATCATCACGTTCCGCTGAACCGACGATGCTGCAATATGGTTGCTTTGCTTAACCGGTGAGACGAGGTCAAATATATTGTCTTTGATGAAGCTGTATGTGAGATTGAATATGAGCCTGCAATCCGGTGTGACATTTAAGGCTGAATTCGCGACAGATGCATCTGCTGTTGCTCCGGGGTAGAATCGGGACTGCTGCCACTCTCCTGCCAACCTCTCAATTCTGACTCTGTGATGCCCAGCGACCCAATCGTCCCAAGTCCTCGCGAGTATCTCAACCTTCGTCCTGCGGCGTCTTCTAAGAAGGTCGTGGGGTTGTGAGGTTGAGATACGAGTAGGGAAGCCCTTTTTAGCCGAGACTTGACCCCGGTGCTGATCGCCGCGGGGGGCGCCTCACTGTCTGACATCAATGTACATTATTCCCCGAGATTCACCTGCTGATCATGCACTCAGGCTTGCTCGAATGTTGGAGAATTTTGTGCGCCGCCGTGGGCGGTATCGAAGTGCCGTATTGTTTGCTGGTGTACCGGGAGTCACCAGACCAACGTGGTGTTGCTGCAACCCAAATTCCTCGATTCCTCATCTCACATTCCCAATTCCATTCCATTTTCGATGCGCGTGTATCCTGAACAAGTGACACATGCAGCTTCAAACGATGGCGCTCATCTGTCGAAACGCCTTCAAGAGGATCGTGACCGATTGTCCTCTGTTCGCTCTGCTCCGAGGCCGTTTCTCGGTCGTCCAAGCCCGACTGGCGCCAAATTTTGTCATGTTCGTGGACAAGAAACAGCAGCTGAGTGCTGTCGGTCGTCCAGACACCATATGTTCGAGGCTTCCGCTGGTCGATGTCCCATTGCATTCTTCCTGAGACGCTCAGCCAAACTTCCTCGAGCCACCCTTATGCTTCTCATCCTTCTTGGCCTTCTTTCCTTTGCCAATCAATTCCAAGTGTCCAGCGCGCTCGCCAAGCAGCGCTTCTGTTTTGGAGACCATGCCTGAAGTGTACTTCTTCTGCAGCTTGTCGGCTTTGGTTGACTTTGGCTTCTTGACTTTCTGGCCCTTCATAGGCTTCGCTTTCGTAGAAGCCGGCGCGGCCTTCTTCTTGATCTCGCCTTGGGCCATGATGACTCTTGTCCGGGACAGGGCGCTGTAGGTGTCCTGGGCTGGGTGTTTGCAGTTGGCAGTAGAGACCGGTTTGGTTTTGAATTCTGGACCAAGCAGAAATGGTAGCAAAAATAAAGGCAGTTGATAAGATAAGGCCGTCGGCCGCTGAGTCAGCCGCGTTCAGCATGTCCAGGCATGTCTATCTATTCCACCGGATTCAACATGACTATCAATCGCTCTTCCATGTCACAATTCCGGAAAATACATAATAAAGCTCGCAAAGTTCGGCGTATGGTCATCATCAGGGCAGGAAATGGGTGCTATCAAGAAGCAGCTTTAATTGCTACATGACATAGAGCTCAGGTGGCAGGCAACACATACTCGTGTTACTACTGTCCACGGTGATGACCTGCCCTTTCAAAGTAACGCCAGGCTCTGGACAAAACAGGCAATTGGTGGTAAATCCAGGCACGCAACGATGATTTGTCGCGCAGGCTGGCTGAATGGCTGGCTGGCTGCCTTTCACTAGGGCTCTCTCACCCACTTATAGCCTGCTACGACAAATTGGCCGGGCTATACGGCTGCTCGTGACACGAGTATAATCAAAAAAAGAAACATCGCGCTTTGAATTTGAAGAAGTTGCGCAGCTCTGAAGTTCAACCTCCGGCCAGGCGAGCATGCTGACATTCAGGAACAGCTGGGCTTGTTCACAAATCAATGCAATCTAAGTGAACATTCCACTAGGAAATGTGGAAGGGGCACTCCTATTCTGCTTTCGTGGGTCAATTTGCAACGAATCCGTCTAAATTTTGAGGCTTGTAATGGGGAAAATGCTGATGCTCACCGTCGGAATGTGCGGACTTACCGACAACGCTGACACTTCAAAGCTTACTCTCCTAGGTTTAGCATAGGATTGAGGCTATTGACATTTTTTTATACGGAGCTTCAGGGCCATCTGGAACTCATAATCATCCGGGCATGGAGGCCGCACTGAAGAAGATGGCTGGGCTGAGCCGGACGACCCCATGAAAGTGCTGACCCTGCGGTGTTGCGTTGCAGTAAGCTGGATCTCTGGTGCGCCCATGATCTGTCAGTCTTTACGGAGTACTCCACAGCAGATATGCGGTCTGCAGGTCCGCCGCCTAGAAAGGGTCCTCTTCGTATTCCGCAGTGGAGATTCGCTGCATCTTCAAGGCGGCCTCTTTAAAGATCCAGGGGTCGACAACGGCAAAGTTTCGAAATGCCATGGGCCAAACACGGCAATTTTCTAGAATATTTCCATGAGTGAACCGGCGTCAAGCCGTCGCCAAAAGTGGGCATGATGGGCAGGAGTCAAGTTCATGACTGCTGGCCGACTGTCAGGACTGGAGCGGATGGCATCGGAGCCGTCCTAGCTGCCAAGGCCCTGTCCATCTCGGTGGCGATCCAATGGGCGCGCGAGGAGGTGAGAACGCCGCGCCGCTCCCGCCGGACTCAGCCACGATTGTTGGGAACCTGATCACCAACCTTGTCCCGTAACACCGTCCCGGGCGTCCAATCACTCGCTTTCTTACCTCCTCAAGTCGCGTTCGCGCTTCTTTGACAAAGCGGGCCAAGTGAGTTCGAGTTCGGGTTCTACGGCTAGGGACTCGGGGCCTAGGAGAAGAGGAGCGTACCATCAGGAGAGGAGATGGGCGAATGGATGCCCCGATCTGGCTTGGTTGTTGCCCTAGCAGACTACCACATGTTGTAGGTTTCCAGCTTGCGTGTACCTGCAGACTTGACATGAGCCGATGTACGCTTATTGTTAAACTCAGATACGAAGAGATGTTGTACGCTGGAAGACTGCACATCATCAATGTGGCCCCATGCTGAACGTGGGCGACAGTGAGACCGTCGCATCTGCACGTAGGTAGTAAGCCATTCTAAGCTTACACGGTCTTGCTTGCTGGTATAAGACTTGGCTGGCAGCCTGGCTCGAGCCTGGGCAGTCCCGCAGTAGCTAGGAAGCTGTCGAGGCCTGATGCCAACAGGGGTGGCCGAGCGAGAGCCATAAATCAAGCTCAAGACGGCGAGGTTAGAAATAAACCAGGCCGAGTGAGTCCCCAACCACCACCAGGCGCAGTCGGCTCGCGAGTGTGACAGGGGCTGTCCTCAAGGTTGTTGTTTATTGTTTATTGTCGTCGCAGGCCTCTCGGCGTTTCACCCAGAAAGGACGGCGACAAGGAACCGACATAGTGGGATCGATCAAAGGACCAACCTCGACAGTTCACAGCACAGCCACCGTCACCGTCAATCATCCCATCCTTGGAACGACCGGATCGACTCCGGCCTGACTAGAGTCATATTCTGAGTCCTACGTAAAAGAGAAAATCTCGATTTCGGTTGTGGGCCGACCAACAAAAGCTTCTCCGTACAGGTGTGACCTTCTTTCTTTTCTTAGACCACGCGACGGAATATTGACGTCGCCGCAGCCAGAGAAGAGGGAAGAAGTTCGAGTTGCATGCATTGCTGCATCTGGTGCGATCTGCTGGCTCTTGCATGGAATTAGGCGAGCGCCACTCAAGTGCTGCTGACCTGCCAGGGCTGATAGGACTGCAACTACTAGGCCTGCCCAATTGACAAGCAGCTCGATCCCTGCTCCCGCCCAGCTGCTCCCCTCCTGCCCCCAGTTGCCCCTCGAGTGCCTGTGGCGGTGGTGCTGGAAGAACTCGAGATTCTCTGGCCCCTTCCGCGTTTCCTGCGCCTTCTGCCCCTCCCGGCCCAAGCTTCCAGCTCCCTCAACCGAGCCCAACGCACCCCAGCCCTGTACCCCTGTCGTGCCGCCTGCACAGGTGCCTCTCTCTGTGGGTCAGTGACGCATTGCGCCCCAGTTGGGCCTATCCCTCCCCTGCTGGGTACCTACAATCCTACCTACAATCCTACAAACCCAGGACCAGCGCTCGACTCGGAATCGCTTCCCTGTCCCGCCCATAACCTCGACCTTTCCTCGACGTCAACCCCACGAGGCGCCTCTTCTCTCCTTCACCACACCACAGTCGCTTGTCCATCGTGCAGAGACGGTGTTCGTGAACAGATGGATTCTGGTTTGAAGAGGAAGGACACCACCAAGGGTCCGCCCCTTCGGATCCTGTCGCTAGGTAAGCACCACAGATCGCAAACTACACACCCACTTCTCAAGAGGGATACTCTACTCGAGTTTCTTCTCCTCACCCGCCCAACTACGCCCTCACACCCCACCCGCTCCATCCGCCAGAGACGCGCGCGCTAACAACTCGACACAAAGATGGCGGCGGTGTCCGAGGGTACAGCATGTTCATCATCATACAGGAGATCATGCACCGAACATTTGTCGAAATCGAGGGGCGCGCGCCAAGACGTCATGAGATCCCAAAACCTGCCGACCACTTCGACCTCATCGTCGGCACCGGAACAGGCGGCTTGATCGCCCTCATGCTGGGCAGGCTCCGCCTTGACCTCGAGACCTGCAAGCAACTTTATGTGCGCCTCACCCGCATGGTCTTCGAGACCGACAAGACCATACTCGGAATCCCCACGCACGCCACACTGTTCAAGGCCTCGAGGCTCGAGGATGCTATCAAGGACGCAGTCTCCGAGCACACCACATCCGAGTCAGAAGGCGATGACGGCACCTCGATCCAAAGCCCTCTGAGCTCACATTCTCGCGCGAGCGCGCACTACCCACGGAGGCACGCCAGCAATGCAAGCGTGGTCAGTTTCAGCAACAAGAGCCCCCAGGCTCAGATGGCCAGGCCGTATTACTCTGGCAGGGGCGGCGGTGACCCCAACGCACGCCTCTACGACGAAAGAGAATACCGAACAAAAACGTACGTTTCTTGCTTGTGTTTTCTGCGCGCAAATTTTCGTGGCTGACCATGATCCAGTGCTGTGACGGCTGTCTACAAAGGCGCATCCAGCAAAAATGCCGATGTTGTCTTGTTGAGGTCATATGACTCAAGGAGAGAACCTGCGCCGGAGTTTGATTGCAAGATTTGGGAGGCGGGAAGAGCAACTTGTTCTATTGGGCTGGCATTTAAGCCCATCCAGATTGGCCAGACCGTTTTCCACGATGATGGCGACGGACGATTCAACCCATCACCAGAAGCCCTCGACGAAGCTGTTGTGAATGAGTGGCCCGGGCGGGATGTCGGCGTTTTCCTCAGCATAGGAACAGGAAAGCGACCAAAGGGCAGCGACACAAACAAAGCGGAGTGGTATGAAGGCTTTATTGGTGGTTTCGCCGAGGCCAAGCGAAGACTTATCGCCAAAATCGAAGGCTGCGAGAAGACTCACGAGATGATGAAGAAACAACACTTGTCGGATAGAGGAGTCAATCCCGAAGTTTACTACCGCCTGAACGTCGAGGTTGGTGTCGGAGAGTTTGGAATGAACGAATGGAATCGGTTGTCGGATATCAGCACGTCGACGAGGATGTATCTCGGAAGGAAGAAGGAGCAGGGTATGGTTCAGGACGCATCTGCGAAACTGGCGAAGATCCACCGTGCGAGGCAGCGACTGGAGCGGCTCAGCGCAGAGCCGGACTTGCAGTACAAGCTGCCCGAGTTCGACATCTCAGCACCGCTTGCCGTCGAGCTCCCTGCCGAGATACCGGAGAGCTGGCCATCCCCTCACACACCATCGAGTCGACGCTCGTTCGACCGACAATCTTATGACTCTGGGACAGACAACTTGTCACTCCCAAACGCCCATGTATCTCCAAGAAGCTCGTATGAGCGGGTATTACCGACAATACCGCAGAGTCAACCCCTGCCCCCGTCCGTTCACGGCTCGCCCCAGCCGGCAGGACGTCACCGAGAGTCACCACCAACCAGCGGTCACAGGCCGCCCTCAGCCCCGCCGGCTTCAGCTCCACCTCCACCTAGTGAGCCACACGGAGATGGAGATAAGCTTGTGATACATGCGCCAACACCGGCCCAGTGGAGGAACGCGTCTGGGTCAGACAAGATCGCCATTGTATCGTCAGACGAGCGCCCCAACCGCCAGGACTTTGCTCCACAGCCGCCGAGGGTAGCACCTCCGCCGCTTCCGCCGAAGACACCGCTCCCAGAAAACCAGGTCCCGAGAGCACCGCGGCGGGTAGGCACAGCTCCCGTAGGCCCCGCGCCACCGTATCCTCTGGATGATGATCCGCCGCCGCCTGTCGGCAGGAAACCAGTCTATCAGGGCCGTTGAACATCTTTCAGGGTTGTCATGACAAAAACTCTTGAGGTCGAGGGCTTTTCTGGCTGTTGGTCGAGATATATGGATGATGGCGTTTCAGGGTGTGGTTTTTTCTTCGTTAAGGATACCATTTTCAGTAAACATGCTTTTTGACGCTTGATGAACTAATATCAATAATTTTTCGGACTACAATTATACAATTTGACGTGAATGGCATTGAATCCCATTGATCGCACAACTGCGTATGTTGCATCATATCTGAACATAGTCTTCAGCAATACATTTTGGGACATTCACGGTAGACATGACGCACGGGCTACTGAGGTAGGGCAAGACTTCCAGAGCGTAAGCAAGGCAACCACCGTCGCTAATCATTTCTCTGCCCTCACCGGCGGGAGGTAGTAAGCCGTGGTGGTCCGCAAGTCCTGCCTACACAGATCGATCTGACCCGACAGTCTGGTGCAGTGTGGATCTAGGCCCTTGCAACTGCCGCAGCGCCGATCACCCCGCGACGTCACCCCGTTACTGAATTCTGACACTTCTGTCTCTTCACCTCCATCACATCTTCCAAAGGAGGGGGGAAGGTAGAGAAACTCCACTGGGAAGAGCCGCCAGCAACACCGAAAGAGCCTTGGAGACTCGCGGGGCTTCGGAGTGGGGGCCAGCTGCATTTCTCTCGCTCTCTGTCCAATAACCACCGACTATGTATCATTAGCACGTCGCATCTGCAACAGAGCTACCGAAGGACTCAATGTACGTCCCTTCCTTTTTGTCCCCGCGCTCCATATTGCGCCGCCGCGCGGGGCCCCAGCCAGCCAGCCTGACTGCCAGAAGTGCCCGCCCAGTATGCCTGCCCTCACGCCTGCGCGAGGATCCGGTATATTTGTTTCTGGTTTTTTCCTTTTTACCCCTTCCCGCGCCAGGCCCTAAACCGCTATCAGCTCCCGTTCAGCTGGCACCGGTGGCTGAAAACTGCGTCCGCCCACGTCCTGGCCCGCAGGGCTTGGCGGGTTAGGGACGAACCCTCAGTGACTCCGCGTGTGTGTTCGAGCCCACAACGCACGCACACCTTCCCCTTCTCGTACCGATCGTGGATGGAGGACGCATGCTGTGCCATGGGAGATCGGCCGGATTGAGGCTAGCTGCTGGTACGACGTTGGCGGTGGGAGGGGCCTAATACTGCAACAAATGATCACGAGATGGCCGCGGGTGCTGGTCTAGGGGCCGCTGTCTCGTGATTTCTTCGTGTTTGTTTCTCCCAACTGGGGACCTCGCCCGAGACGGACACACATAATTGATGGTCGCCATGTGGTGACTGCCGTTGCCCAGGATCACGATATAGTCACCCAACACCCTCCAATATCGACTGGAGTGTCTGAGATATGACCAGTTCTGCCAGTCTGACGGGGAATGCCTGCAGCAGGCCGAAATCTGATCATGGATGTGGGCGCCACAGCTCGTAGAGCTGCCCTCTCAGGGGTCACTATCCGGCGCGCCAAGTCGGTAGCCTTGCTGATGGCATACCAGCGGAGCGGTGGGAAGGAGGCGTGGCGCTGAACGTTTATTTGACTCACAGACCAGGACAGACACCCGGATGCTATGCTGGTCTGACCCGGGGAAAGTCCTATATTCGGCTCTGCGTGGTGACGTTACGCTTCAGGATTATTATTTTTTTGACAGCCACTTTCTCGTTTAAAGTTGTCACTACCGGGCGGAGCGGGACGCCCTCGATCCTGGCCCGGCACTCTGCAAGGCGCCATGGTCTGCCCTACGGGAAGGGGTTCCTCCTGGGCGGTGTAGTCTGTCGCCCATGTCCTGCAGCTGTCGCGTGGCTTCCTCTGCTCTGGGAAGGGGGGAGGGTGGGAAGGAAGATTTGGTATGGGATGAACCGGGCTGACTCTGACAGTTCGGGTCGCTTCGCCCGGCTCCCGATGCCGCAGCCCTGGACGCTGTTGAGAGGAGCGTCATTCGCTGGAAAAGCGAAACATCCTTCTCCTCGCAGAAGCAAGCTGCGACATACCAAGGTAGCGGGTCTGGGAGGGCCAGTCACCGGCGTCGTAGGGAAGGAGAAATGTTGCTGCTGCTTACGGCCTGCCTGGACTTGGACGCGGTCGCCTGACCTATCACAGAACATCAACGATGCGCCTCAGCTGAGGCTCTACTCTGCTCAACACACCCATGAGCTAATTATGGACACCGTTCTGGAATAAAGGCCCTGTCAGTTCTCGGGATTCTGCGTTCTGATGTCAGAAGTGTATCACACCTCTCTCCCACGTTCTCGGGGCATGAAGCAATGTGCCTCGATCGTTACTATAATTCCCCTTGGTCCGGCCTTTGAGGGCCATGATATAGATATTGCTCCCCTTCATCTTGGACTGGATACCCATAGACGAACATTCAGCGCGGGAAGAACACCAATCAGGTCGTATTTTCTTACAGCGGACGCGCCCTCAACCTGCCCCTGTCGATCAGTCTACTCCTTGCGGTAGCACACCGCTCTCACAAGCGGCTGTGACTCAGAACGCGGCTCAACACATTTTATTGTGAGCCACATAAAAGCGAATCACCACATGGGCAGTCTTGTACTGCATCATGTCTGATTCTACATCGCGCTCTCAGCGCTCTGAGAGGACACCCACTTCGTGTGGTGAGTGCAGGAGACGTAAGCAAAGAGTACGTCGGTAGCCTTCCAAGTTCTCGAGACAAGAGGTGGTAGAAATGCAAAGATTTCATCGTTTCTCGTGTGTCCTGTCACCAGAACTACACCGGCGGGTGACTGACACGCAACAGTGCAACCAAGCACAGCCATGTGGCAACTGCGCGCGGAGGTATCCACCACCTGTCTGCGAATACAAAACTCATAATCAGAGGTGTGCTTCACCTGCACTGCTGCGAGATACGCCCCCTGACATATCAATAGGCATAGTGACGGGCCGGGGCCGCCACGGCAATCTTTGCCATCCAGTCCCGGTCTCCTGCCCCTTCCATTCTCCGGGGACGAGAATGTCGCCCTGGATGGTGTCGACCAGCCCCTATTACCGCCAAGACCAGTCTTCTCGCTACAGCAGGTGCCATGGTCTCCTGTGGTACAGAGTTCAGCATACTGGTCCGGTGTGGGCTTTGATACCCAATACCACCTTCAAGTCCCAGCAGGCTCGATTAACCACAGACAGAGCCTCTGGTCACCTGTGTCTCCGGAAGCCGCGAACCCTCTGACGGCGACTGTATGTAACTTCGATTGTGAGATCCATACTGAGGCCTATCATGATGCCCTCGTGCTGTTGAACAGAAGAAACCAGCTACCAGCTCAGTTCATCCAAGGGTGGCAGCCAACCAGGACGGACGAGATCATGTCATGGTTCGTCCAGCAAGAAAATGCCCCATCCTCACCGTCGCTCGTCTGTGCAGATGGTCAGGTACACCAACCCTCGCTACCAACGAGGCAGGATGGCGAGATGCTGCGAGTCTGTAAGTGCCCCCTTTCCCAACAACAATCTCGCCAATCTTGCAAAGCACTCAGACTAAGAGCCTTGGCCCCAAATAAAAGTTGTCAATCTCATCTCTCGCTTCAAAGCATCCCTTGACGGCGAGCCCGACCCGGCTTCAAACCTGTATACGAAGCAATATATCCCCTTTTGCATGCACAACCCGATGCTCGGCCAGATAGCCATCTACACAGCCGCGTGCTTCCTCAACGATACCTGCCCCAGTGTGGTGGACAACACCACGGCAATGACGCGGAAGGGCGACGCCATTTGCATGCTCGAGACTCACCTCCGAACCACGGGCTCGACGACGGATGAAGCCATCGCGGGTGTCATGCAGCTGATATTGAACGAGTGGTATTGGGGCGGCAGGAAAGAGCTCGAGGCCCACCTGGGCGGGCTGCGGGACATGGTCAGGTCCCGCGGCGGTCTTGCAAACCTGGGGCTTGGGGGATTGCTGGCCAAGTTAATCATCATGTATTGCCACTCCGGTCAAGCCCTCTTCCCTTTGGTCATACTAATAGCTTATTTGCCAGGACCGATATCACCATTGCGCTGTCTCTGGAGGTCGAGCCATACCTGCAAGGTGACCTCCCCTTCGAATCTCCTGAGGCAACCCATGTGCCGTTCCGGGTATTTCTCAACACGCCCCTTGTATCACCCCTCGTTCCCTTCAAGACGTGCGCGGAGCCCCTGAAACTTCACGACACCACCGCCCGGATCCTGGACGACATGAGGTTCCTCATCGGGCTCGTGCTGTCCCTCCCGGCAGATTGCTCCCAGAAGGACCTGCAAAAGTTACAGACCACCTCAACGTGGATATATGATCGCATCTCGGGTCTGCCGGAAGACGCCAGAGCGGTACCGCAACACAGAGCATCCGATGGTCTCATACCAAGCCCCAGCACCACAGCCACCTTCGCGTCACCTCAGTCCGTTCGTCGCGCGTCGTCGGCAGCGAGCCCACGTGTACTCCCGGAACAGCATCATGGCCCCGGGTTCCTGTACAACGCGGATCAGCGGCCTCCTCCACACCAGAGGACCGCCTTTCCCGGCAGCGCAGCAGACCACGCCGGCCCCCGCCCGCCACAGCCCTTCCCACCCGAACTACAAGACGCGGCGGCGGCGGCGCCGCCCACCGCCCCGGACGTGATATACCAGGCCGTCCGGCAGGCGGCGCTGGTCTACGCGCGGGCCATCATGCTGCGCAGGCCGCTGCGGGACCACAGGGTGTGCAGCCCGGAGGACTTCCTGCGGCTGTGGACGACGGTGTGGCGGGTGCCGCTGCGGGCGTGGAAGGGGCTGCTCGGGGTGTTCGTGTGGGTCGTGCTGTGCGTCACGCCCGCGTCGAGGGCGACGCCGCACGAGCGTTTCGTCAGGAACTGCCTCGAGGTCGGGCTCGTGCAGATGGGGCTCGAGAGCTGGGATGTTGCGGAGAAGGGGATGGACGGGGCGCTGAGGCTGATGAGGTGGTTGGCTTTCCGGGATGGGAGGGGGGAAGGTGATGGGTCGGTTGGTTAAAGTGTTGTATGTTGGTGAGGTATTAAGTGTGAGGAGAGGGGTGTGGTGCCTCAGATACCAAGGTAGGTGAAGCGGTAATGTTGCAGAAGTGTTTGAGACTGTCATTGTACGATACTGTTCACTGTTGATCATAACATGTACTTTGTTACTCCATACTCATAAAAAAGGCACTGTATAATTTAAGGCTATGGTACAGATTTCCCGGTGAATAATACTCCAGATCCTTCAGTCTTAAAAAGATTCCGAGACGGAATGACATATCAGTAGAGGGATGTACTACATATGTGAAGGAATTTATCTACTGGGGATCTAGAACTATTAAAGCTTGTTCAGAGCAATTGAAATGCATAAAACAAAGTTCCAATATGACTTGAAATATACAAGCCTAAGGGAATATGTAAGAGCGAAAGAGACATCAGAATATAAAATCTCTAAATAGGTTTCGTGTCACTTTGTTGATGAGGAATATCTGAAGAGAATTTCTTCATGTTCATCATGAAACTATAGCATTGAGAAGTTAATACTAGACAGAAAAAGAGTGCAAGACAGTCATGGTCTTCAGCGCTTTGTAAAATCAATAGGAGCATACAGAAGTATGCCGAGTACGAGGACGTTTCTCGACTTCTCTTCGGTCTCATCAGCTTGAGGTTGTTTTAAGAACCTGGAATGGTACAGGGGTGACCCATTTCTACGGTTGGGATTATCGATATGGAAGTAACGTCGACGTCATCAAGCCGGCG
>JACBFG010000045.1:1219601-1243060 GCA_013435955.1 Diaporthe sp. HANT25 | reverse complement strand
CCCCCCCTCCCCGACCGCGAACTCGGAAAAAGCATCGACTAGCGAATAAGCCTCATCTTCGTCCAAACTTCCAGACTCCCATCGCCTGGTTCAATCTCGAACCCAATCTCGCCGGTGCCGGGGCTGGCGTGCAGATCGATGACTCGGAACGCTTCAGCTGAGAGACGCACTCTTGAGGCTTACACCGCAGCCCATAATAGCTGACTCTGTCTCATGCATCTACAAAAATCATCGACAGCCAGCCGCCATGCTTTAGCCACAACGGCCAGACGCGGGAACGAGACTGGTGCTCAGGGGGGGATGGGCGGCGGCGCCGGCGCCGGTCTAGGAGTCATTAGTGCGCATTTCGCCCGGCACCACCGCTTGTCGGATCTCCTGGCCGTTATGTGATGCATTCGACAAATGCCGTGGGCCGCTATTCCAATGCCTACCGGTACCCTATCTATCGACTGTATCGCCCCCTCATTTTTTATGGCGCCTAGCTTGCCCGTCACTGGCCAGCAGCGGTCTGGTTTGCGTCCTGCCAATTGTCGTCTGGCGCAAGCAAGTAAGACTCGTGTGTTGCCCTTATCTTGCCTGTTGTCCTGCTCATCAGCCGGGACAACCATGATTGCCCTGCATGGCCGCTGCTCGTCACTGACAACGACGTTTGGTCGTTAAGAATACCTTTTCTTGCGCCAATCTCTCACGTGCAGTTGATCTTGTTAAGACTGCTCATGATTTTTCCATTTGCCGTGGAAAATTCCATACATATTTTGGGCAATTGTGTCGTCAAAACACCAGCGAGCTCTCTTAATTGTCTCCCAATACCTCGAAATTCCAACAATTACATCCTTGACAAAGTAAAACCATAGAAACAGCGGAAAAGGGACTCTGACGGGAACAATTGACTCAATATGCCGAGCGGGTCATCCTCCGAGACGGTGACCCCCACTGAGGATCTACCCACCGAGACCTCGGCGCTCCTCCCAAAGCCCTCGTCCACCGACCCGGTAGACTCTGATGTCGCCGACGAGACGGTGAAGCCCGGCCTCCCGCCGTGGAGGTCATGGCTTGCCGAGATTTGGCTCCTGACCAAGGCCTCGGTCCCGGTCATACTGGCGTACACGCTGCAGAACTCGCTGCAGACCATCTCCGTCCTCATCGTCGGCCGCTTGTCCCCGGAGGCGCTGGCCACGGCGGCCTTCTCTTACATGTTCGCCATGTCGACGGCGTGGCTGATCGCGCTGGGGGGCACCACGGCGCTGGACACCCTGGCGTCGAGCAGCTTCACGGGGTCGACTGACAAGCATGACCTAGGGGTTCTCCTGCAGAGGGGCCTCTTCGTGCTGTCGCTGTTCTACGTTGTCGTGGCGGTGATATGGTCTTTCTCCGAGCACATCTTCCGTGCCCTGGGGCAGGAGGAGTATATATGCGTCCAGAGTGCCATGTTCCTGCGCTGCTTGATCCCAGGTGGATTGGGATATGTGTGGTTCGAGTCAATGAAGAAGTATCTCCAAGCCCAAGGTGAGCTAGTCCATACCACCTCTTAAGCCAGCACTTTATGGGGACTAACCCGATCAGCAATTTACCGCCCTGGAACCTACGTTCTGCTCATCACCTCACCACTAAACGCCCTGCTGAACTACCTTTTCGTTCATGTCTTCGGCATCGGTCTCTACGGCGCGCCCATAGCCACAGGCATATCCTACTGGCTATCCTTCCTGCTGCTCGTGGCCTACACCGCATTCATCAAAGGCCACGAGTGCTGGGGCGGCCTCGCGCCGAGGAGAGCACTCAAGCACATGGCCCCGTTCGCACGCCTCGCGCTCCTGGGCGTCGTCCACGTCGGCACCGAGTGGTGGGCATTCGAGATCGTCGCCCTCGCCGCCGGGAGGCTGGGGACCATCCCGCTCGCGGCGCAGTCCGTGATAATGACCGCGGACCAGGTGATCAACACCGTCCCGTTCGGGCTCGGCGTCGCCGCCTCGGCGCGCATCGGGAACTTACTCGGCGCACAGAAACCCAAGGAGACCAGGCGCGCCGCCCACTGCGCCGCGGTGCTCAGCGCCGTCATGGGGGCGCTGATCCTCGCCGTGCTGATGGGGACCAAGGATGTCTTTGGCAGGATCTTCAACGACGACGACAGGGTCGTTGAGCTGGTCTCCAAGGTGATGCCTTTTGTTGCCCTGTTCCAGATCGCGGACGGGCTGAATGGCTCTTGTGGCGGCGTCCTCAGGGGGATGGGGAGACAGTGGGTGGGCGCGGTGGTGAACATTGTGAGTTACTACTGCGGTGCGCTGCCGGGCGGGATATACCTTGCATTCCACGGCTGGGGGCTCGCAGGTCTTTGGATTGGGCAGTGTGTTGCACTATACCTGGTGGGGATTTTAGAATGGGTGATTGTCGGTCTGAGCAACTGGGAAAAGGAGGTCAAGAGGGCCAGCGACAGGTTGGAGGCCGGCGGAATGGGCGCCAGGGGAGATCAAAACCTGGAGGATTCTGAGTCCTCACTGTGAGAAGGGAGAGGGTTTATGCAAAAGGAAACAAAAAAGCAATAGAGATAGATATCACTCGTGTCGTTATTTTGTCGCTTGAAGGGGGTCGAGAAAATAAAAGTTCTGTTGTAGATATACCAAGAAAGACGAATAGAAACAGATATCAGACTGGCTGTCGGGTCGGAAGAGAAGCTCACTTCTGCAAGTCGATTTGTGTCGGTGGGCTCTCCACGTTTCTGTGGTCTTTCAGAGGCAGTGTTGTGTCTCTTGACAATGTTTCTCCTGTCTCTCTTTGAGCCCACCCTCGCATAGTACACAGGTATTCGACCTGTCCAGACTGTTGCCATCTTTCGATGACCTGAGACATGCACACGTTCAAACTTATGGCGCTACGGGATTGTATACGTACGCAGTAAGCGGTGGTTCCAATAGGTCCGACTACTGCATGGAATCGAGATGCTGAGCCTGGCTTGACTACAAACTTGGAAGATGGGATGTGGCAAGTGAAGAGAGTGTGCGCCAGCCGGCCGACTGCGATCTTGGCAGCCGAATGAGTGCCCGACAATGTGGTGGTGACTGGGACAAATCGCACTCGGACGTCAGCGGGGCCGAAAGGGGTTCTGGACTGCTTCCCCCTTTGTGGTGGACACCCCTGCCAGGGTGACGCCATTAGCCGCACTACTGGTTCGCAGTCTGTTTGTCCAGTTCGCGCAGCGACAACTTGGGCCTGAATCTGAATCTTGGTACTTCGAACTTCTGATTTTCTCTTCCTAATGGATGTGCCAATCTCAAGTGGACCAGTACGGCTTTTGTGGTAAAGCCTGCAGTGCAGACCGGACCTCGAGCTCTGGGAGCTTCGCCTCTTCTTCCAAGGCCTAGACTAGCCTGCTCACATCCTTCTTGACCACTGTCAGCTTAGCTAGTCGTGACGCATCCTTCCTAGATGGCGACCTCGACAGCTGCAGATTCACCGGCAGCCATAGTGCCTGCCCAGGTCGGCTTCTTGGCTATCTTCAACCCCAGTCTGGGCAACACAGATGAGACGCTTGACGACCAGATTGTCTACTACTCATCCGTCGACACTCAAACTCAGAAACGGAAACGTCATCGAAAGGCCCGCCCAACAGAGAATGTGTCCCAGGCGGAGCGCAACGAGAGGTTGAGGCAGATTGGCCTCGCGCAGGGAATGGTGAGCTTCAGCAAGGACTTTTCAGATGACCAGGCCGTGGACTCGATCGAGACGGAGAAAACCAGGGTTGTTCTGCACGAGCTGGAGCCCGGCTGGTGGATCCTGGCCAGCATCGACCTCACGCGCCTGCCACCCGCGTCACCGGCCTCTTCGAAGAAGCAGAGTGACCCTGCTGCTTCTGCGCATGACAAGCACGAGTACTCGTCGCGAGAGGTCAAGCCTTCCACCCTTCTTCTCCAGGACATGCTCAAGGCGCACTCCATCTTCCTGCTTCACCACGATTCTTCTCTCAGCTCATTGTTCATGAGGATAAAACGGCCCAAGTTTACAACCACTCTAGCCCGGTACTGGGATCTTTTCCTCTCTACATGGGACGTTCTTCTCCATGGAAATCCGGTGAGAAACATTTTTGGCGGCATCAAGATCGCCGCCAGTGGTGAACTGGGCATAGGCGTCGGTGAGGAAGAGCGCGGGAGTGGCGAACGAGAGGTCCTTGAAGGCTTCGTCGAGAGGACAGAAGGCCTGGTCGATATCATCGTATCCAAATTTGGCGACGACAAGCCGGAGGAGTCTTCTAACTCATGGGAGAGGCGGACACAGGGACAGCAATCTCGCGCGCAATGGCTTGGCACTGGGGGTGAACCAGGGGCCGAGGATGGCGCCGTGTTCTTAGGGGTCGGAGCTCTGTCCCGGAAATCCGTAGGCGACATTACGCATTGGGTCGAAGACATTTATACTTGGGGCGAGGATGCATATGGAGTTCTCGACAGCCCAAAAGCCACCCGCCGGCCAAGGAGAGAATCCCGGGTGTCGGAAGAGCACTCGAGGAAGGCTGCCTCAGAAAGGCCCATGCAGCCACCTCCAAGTCTCATTAACCCCAAACGGGCCTCAAAGTCTACTGCTGCTACAACTCTGCCTAAGCAGCGTGAGCCGCCATCAGGCTCCAAGTCGAGTCAACAGCCACCATCCACCACGAGTGAGGCGGATTCTGGCGGGCTTGAGAAATACATGGACTACTTGAAGCTGGGTTATGGCAAGTACTGGAGCCTGGGGGGAGATACTGAATCCAAGGATGATACCAAGGACAGTCCGAACTCCCCAAGCAAGCCTTCCTCCAAGGGCGATGACTCTGTCGGGCACTTTCTCATCGGTCTCACAGGCGAGGTCGAGGAGGGCTGGGTCGACGATCCTGAGAATAGGCGGTTTGTGGAGCACGCTTGGGACCAAAACACAAACCAGCGGACTGTTCTCAGAACAGTAACTGTGGAACTGGAGAAGGATGTTTCAGAGAAATCAGAGGTGGACATGTCGAAGATCCTCGGCAGTCATGATACCGAATTATCCTCTACGAATCCTGCCACGGCCTCATCGTTCAACAGCCAGGACAGGAACAAGACACACAATTGCCGCGTAGTTGTATATGTCATCAAGCCGTTCATCTTCACCTTCTTATTCGAGCTCCGGACGGGGTCGCTGGCCTTTGAGGGGCTCTACCGCTCCTTGCACCACCAGATCGCACCCCTGCGGAAGGCACTTGGCAACTCGACGGCCTACAGGCCAGAGAAGCCTGACGCAGGCAGCGCGTCCGCGGTGATCTATGATCTTGTGTGGGACCCCAAGGACAAAACCGTGCATTCTACAATCCCCAACATCCCTGAACCGGCGGAGATGTACAGCATCGGGGACCAACCGCCCTGGTCGCGCGTCGAGGCGCTGAACACGCATATGCAGATCCTGAACCTGTACAAGGCAACCAGGCCCGACCCGTCCGAGCTGGAACGGACGTGTAAGACGAGCCGCGGGTGGTGGATCGTCTGGAGCCGGATCCTGGACCGGGAGCCGGAGGCTGCGCGCGGGTCCGATGATTCCGACAGGGCGTCTTCCACAGACTCAGACAGCAGGCATGAGGATACCAGTGAGTCCACGAGCGGACAGGCGACACACTCGTCGTCTCAGACCTCGACCGTCAAGCCGGCGCCGACCATGTCTGTCAGCAAGGAGATCTTCCTCATCCGCAAGGCTAGCGACCACGGCGGGCACGGCAGGAGCGTGAGTCTCACGGTGACTGGCGGCGGCGCGGGCTGGGCGGATGGGGCGAGCCGGCTGGCGCAGGGGATCGGCGTTGATACCAGGAAGTACATTGAAGGGTTGCTTAGCATGAACCGGTAAACAGGACGATGGAATCATGAGGGTTTCTGATCGGCGTTGCGGGGGGCGATCTATCTACGTACACAACCATCTCGGCCGGGGAGTCTGGCAGCATACCAAAGGATGGTGGTGGGGTGGAACGGTCCTGTCTCGGTGACGAGAATGTTTGCGTGATCACTACGTTTAAGCAGTATCTTGGCGATCCTCGCGTACATGATTAACAAGCTGAGAACATCGACATTGTACACACCAGAGAGGACGGAGTTGATCGGGCCAAGCAAACCTAATCTTGCAGTGACGTTCGAGATGGCATTATCCCCTTCCACCTTGTACATGGCAGTGTGGGCTTGAAAGTCCCGAGTCCCCACGATCGGACGGGACTACTGGGCTGACGGGCTGTCAAATCAATGCATAAGACGTAGATCACGGATCTTGTTCAACCAATTCCAGTGTCTGTGCTGACGTGTCGTCCCGCCTCGTACAACAAGCAAAGAGGGCTTGCGGCTTGTTCAGATGGCTGATCAGAATCGCCAAACCCAGGCTGATTCGAGGGCATAAATCAGCATTTTCATGGGCACAGTCTGTCTATTAGTCGGCACGGGCCGAGAGAGAAGCCAAAGCGTGGCGCGGAGGATTAAGTGACTTATCATTTGATCGCTCATTTCAAGTGACGACAAAGACGCCAACGGACGGCCCATAAGCCGCCCCGGGCCCGTCCAAGTTGCCGAGGGGTGGTTGATCATGAGGGCTTTGCTGGGGCTTGGGTGCCCGTCGATCCGTGAATGTCCCGACGTGCCTCACTTCGCTGCCGGTGCTTTCGGTCCGGGGAACTGTGCAGACTTCTCATAGGCGGGACAATGGCAGGACGCGTAGCATGGTCAACGGTGAGTGGTCCTGCATGACTCTGCTGGCGACTCTTGCTCTTCTGTGCCTGGCAGTTACCTCAGCTGGTCGAGCTGCGGTCGATGGGCCAGGTCAGCAGGGCGAGAGATTGATGAATGAGATGAGTCCCCTTGCTTGTCTCGCCACGGCGGACGAACGATGTGTTGTTTCGGCTGTGCGCCGCGTAGAGATTCGTAGCATGATGCAACTCTGCAGGCTGGATTGCGACGCGCTGAACAGTTGATGGATGCTTGGTCTCGAATCAAGACACAGCACAGCTCAGTATCATTGTCAATGCAGTGCGGTAGGAGAGTCCCGTGGACACGGACTTGGTATTTAAATACCTAGGTATCATCGATGGAGAGGTCAATCGTGGCCCTCATACCTCTGCAGCCCTAAGACCGTATGCCGTCTGAATCTTCGGCCCTTCTTTCCTCATTGTACAACTGGCATTTCACCTTCGGATTGATCGCCATCTGCAGATTCAATATTCGTTCGTGATCTTGAATCGCGTTATTAGCCCCTCCACTTCAGCCCAGCTTGCCTTCCAAGCACGCCCGGGACAAAATAGAGCGCACTCACACTAAGTCAACTTCCCCAAAACTTGTCACCCGCTACCACAACCCATCACTTCAACAGCCTTGTTCCTTTTCAGTAAAATTTTCTAAATAAAATCTAAGCTGACTGAAATAATCAATGAGCTCCTCTGATTATTACTGAGTTAACATTGACCAGTACTGAGGTTNTGTCAAAGCGATATTTGGTTTGACTTATGTAGAGCAGTTTGTGAGTGCGCTCTTTTTTGTCCCGGTCGTGCCAAGGTAGCACCCCTCCCTGGTCTTGTGCCCCGCATTCTCCGGAAGGTGCGTCTGGTGCAGGGGCGTCATCATCTGCCAAGTGCCACCACACTTGGAAGTAGACTACCACCTACCTGGGTGCTAGGGAAGGAGCCTACAGCGGTACCACGACGAATCCGTCATTTGTGACGGTGGGAGCAGTTGAGGGCAGATCCATTCCATTTCGCACCCACCCGACCATAACCACCACCTCAACACAACCACAACCTTATAGCCAAGGCAGCCGGCAGGATTAAGAGCGAGAGTGAGAGTGAAAGAGACTTGTGGCATGACCCTGGCCATCGACTGGTGCCGTCTTCCACACAGTGAGTCATGCCCCAGTTGGATCATCTTGTTTTCGCTGCAGATTACCATCAACGGTGGTGTCAGGGTCAGCCTCTGCCTGCCTGTCTGCCCACTATTCTACCGTACCTTGATGCGTAGAGTTTGAAGGTCTACAGAGGGTCTCTGGTCTGATTGCTTCTTTTCTGACCATGTAGCACAGGCATGTGATAGCAATCAATCAATCGGTCAATAATAACACAAGCAAAGCAAAGCAATCAATCAATCAATCAATCTATCTACCCATCAACCAAGCAATCAGCTCTGGCCCTGGCAAAGCCCACTGCCGACAAGAGACAAGACGGCACAAACAGAGCCAGCCTCCAGCCTCCCCCCGCCCTGTGCTGCCGTGCAAGCCTTCCGTCCCTGCTTCTGTACAGCAGCTTATTAGGTGGGCCTCGTTTAGGACTTCAGGCACCCTTGTCAGCGATCCCACCCCTTCTCCATTGCCCCCCCTCCACCCAAACCTGGCCACAACCAACAGGAATCCGGCACCACAATTTACGACTCGAGTGCCGTGTGTGCGGCGCTGCCACTTGTTAACAGTACTACGTACAGTACTGTCTATTGCTGGTCACTGCTGCTGCTGCTCCTTGCCAGAGAGGCCACAAAAGAAATGGCTCCTCCGCGCCCCTCCTACGCCATCGACGACGGGGAACTCTCCATCTCCCTGAGCTCCTCCCAGATACGACGAGGCAGCCGCATCAATGTCAACAGCCCTCTGAAGACTCCAGACGACCCGAACTCCGCCCACACCAACCAACAACACCACCACCACCACCATCATCCCGACCACGCCCACGCCCACGACATCCCGGGCCCCTCCTCCAACATGGCCTCCGTGCCTCCGCCGACTTCCTCGGCAACTGCGGGGCCTATCCCGGATAAGGTCCGGACAGACCAGCGCATCGGCCAGTACAACATTGTCAAGACCCTCGGCGAGGGCTCCTTCGGCAAGGTCAAGCTTGCCGTGCACCGGAGCACCGGCCAGCAGGTCGCCCTCAAGATTATCTCCCGGAAGAAGCTCATCAGTCGCGACATGGCCGGCCGCGTCGAGCGTGAGATCGAGTACCTACAGCTACTGCGACACCCACACATCATCAAGCTGTAAGTTGCCCCGCCCCGTTCTCCCGGATGTCATGTCGGCGTCCTCACCTGTCGCCTCTGTGACTGCACCGCCTGCTGACATCTCGCGACCAGCTATACTGTGATCAAGACCTCCAACGAGATCATCATGGTCCTCGAGTATGCCGGCGGAGAACTGTTCGACTACATCGTGCAACACGGCCGTATGGAGGAAGATGAGGCACGGCGTTTCTTCCAGCAGATGCTCTGCGCCGTCGAGTACTGCCACAGGCACAAGATCGTGCACCGAGACCTCAAGCCCGAGAACCTGCTATTGGACGACCAACTGAACGTCAAGATCGCGGACTTTGGTCTCAGCAATATCATGACAGATGGCAACTTTCTCAAGACAAGCTGCGGCAGCCCCAACTACGCCGCGCCAGAAGTTATCGGAGGCAAGCTGTACGCCGGCCCGGAGGTCGATGTGTGGAGCTGTGGTGTTATCCTATACGTGCTGCTGGTTGGCAGACTGCCCTTCGACGACGAGCACATACCCAGCCTCTTCGCAAAGATAGCGCGAGGGACGTATGCGGTACCAAAGTGGATGAGCCCAGGCGCTGCCAGCATGATCAACCGGATGCTTCAGGTCAATCCCGTGCAGCGTGCAACCATCCCCGAAATCAGACAGGACCCATGGTTCATGAAGAACCTGCCCGAGTACCTGGCACCGCCAGTCGAGCCGTTCTACAACACCGGCATCGATCCCGACAAGGCCATCAAGCCCTCAGATATCGCTCCCAATGCCCCCACCAAGGTGCAAGAAAAGCTTCACAATGAAGTGACGGAGAAGATCTCCAAGACGATGGGTTACGGCAAGAAGGATGTTCAGGAGGCGCTCGAGGCTGCTGAGCCGTCTGCTATCAAGGACGCGTACATGATTGTGCGCGAGAACAAGCTGATGCAGGTTAACCGTAAGTGTCTTTTGCCCCCCTGTCCGTCGCAGGTCTGGCCGGCCTTGTATCTCCAGTACAGACGTGCACAGATTGTCCAGAGGGCCTCTACCGGCCGCTTCCTGCTCGAAGCTGACTGTCTTTGTACTTGCTAGCCCTGCTTGGAGAGAACAACCCATATTTCCCATCATCGCCGCCCAGTGTTAATGAGGTCTCTTCAGGCATCGAGTCGCTGAGCACAGAAATGGACCGAGGCGCAAGCCCTCTTGCGAGTTCTGCGAGGTCCATCACATCCAATAGCACCTCCGCCTCACCGCGGCCGTACGTTTCCAAGGTCGGCATCCTGCCGAGTAGTCTCACTGCATATCACAAAGATTATATGGAGCGGGAGAAGGCTGGATTCGAGGACCCACCAGCCCCTCCTGCTTTGCCGGAGCCCGGACATCCTCGGTCCGAGGATGAGCGCCAGGAGACCCTACGCCGGCTCAAGCCCCATGCTCGCAGCGCAGATTCGGCCAAGAGACCACAGGGTATGACGCCTGTGAATCCCCCGAAGAAGCCCAAGGCGACCAGATGGCAGTTCGGCATTCGTTCGCGTAATGCGCCGTGGGAGGCCCTGGGCGTCATATACAAGTCATTATCCAAATTGGGCTGCAGCTGGGTCCCAGATGAGGATTACGACAAAGTGCATAGTGCAGATGACGACCAAAACGGCAGCGAACGCTCTCACCGTCGCTCGGCGAGCAGCCGATCGACCGACCCTGCCAAGATCTACAAGCTTCCGGCTGACCCATGGCACCTCCAGGTGCGCTGGGAGACAGAGAAGCTGCGCAAGGGAGCGCACCTGCCCGAGGACATTGTGCAGGACCCTGCTGTCGTGAAGAACGGCGACGATGAGTACCAGGTGGTGGCAATGCGCCTGGACATTCAAATATACGAAATGGCAGAGCCAGGCTCCTATCTCGTCGATTTCAAATGCGACGGCTACGAGACACCTGACGGTAGGATCCTGGAGGAGAAGCAGGTTACAAGCCCGTTTCCCTTCCTGGACCTGGCGGCCAGGTTGATCATGCAGCTGGCGGATGCGGAATGAAGCAGCTGTTGTTGTATGTCCTTTGGATAGGACAGCACGACTGCGTCCAGTCTGTCCCAGCAGCTTCACAGTCCTATGTTGGCTGCAGCCCTCTGCAAGGCGCGCTTGCATCATCTATCGCATTTCATGTCTAGGGATATTCCAAAAAGGCAAGCCGAGCACCTCACGTTGAGCATGAAATCAGACAGGCCGACGTTTGTCGTGGCAGCGGCTAGCCCGAGACAAATTGGGTTTTTTGTTTAGATTTGGAGGCACACTTGCGAGATCGATTGGAAGAGCGTTGGCGTTGGGGAAGCCTCGACATGAAAGGGGATCGGTCATGGGTGGCGAGGCCAAGAAATTGCCTCCGTGCTACGGGACAAGCGTCGCGCCGGCGGCACGCTTGACGGATCCGGGTCTGACACGGCTGACACGGGCGCGGGGCGCGTCTGCAACTCAACGACGCGTCGCCTTCCCGCCGTGGGCGGGCACGCGACCATTCCGGTGGCAGCCATTATGCATGAGTGCGGCACCGGCGATTGGGTGGCCGGAGGCCGGTGGGAAGGTTTGCATCATGCAGGAAGCCTGGGAGGCTGCATCCTGTATGCCAATTTGTATCGAGTATTCTATCTACTGCAATTGTAATGGCTGGCTTCCTTGCCACGACTGGGACCAGCATTCCTTCGGCTGCTGCCACAGTCGCAAAAGAAGGCTGACCGCATAACCGGTCTAAACTTTCATCATGTCTGGTCGAATGACGGTAGCCTATTGTTTCAACACATTTTGATGTGGCGGGGCGAAGTCGCAGAGCCTCTCTGTACAAGGAGCGAAAAGGATGACTCGACGACGCCGGGGCACTGGCGAGATCCTGAAAATCGCCCGGACACGCTCTCACCATAACCTTGGGCCAGATGACTCCCCGAGATGCCCGCACGCCAAGACTCGAGCAAGATGGCTCCGTACAGCGGCCGCAAACAACACACACATACACACTCGTGGTGTCACACCCATTTGTCATCCTGTGCCACGTTTTTCCCCCGTGCATGAGTAGCCGCTCATCGTCATAACGAGCGTCTGCAGCATCATCATCATCATCATCGTACATAATCAACAATCGACCTCGGAGTCTTTCAAGTTGTGCGTACCCGCCGCAGGCGCGACCACCCACCTGCCCATCCATCCGATGCAGAGGGGACGTGGATACCCGTTTTCTGGGGAGATGATTACACTACACTAAATGAGATGAGAGATATTCAGCGATGAGAGGAGGGGAAGAGGGAGATCGAAGACGACCTCGGGACAAGTCAGGTCTCCAGCGGCCCCATCTGTGTGGGAACCTTCCATCTCTCCTTCTCCCCTTCTCTCCTCCACTTTCCCCCTCGATCTCACGATACGGATGGGGTTTGGCGGCTGGGCCCCTCCTACTGGCTCGCTATTTTTGATGCGGATAGACGTGGACACGCCTCTTCGTGGTGAGTGAGGCTAGGATAGAACGGCAGAGCTAGTAGTATACAGAGCGGCTGGGCCCTCATCCATCCATCGCCCTAAGTCGTTCCTGTTTGTTATTGTCTCACGATACTAGTACAGAGGAGCATGTGGTGCCGCTACAATGGAGCCCAACTTCCCTAGCCGTATCCGGAGCAGTGGTACGTTCGGAGGACAGGAAGACTGTGGAGTTGCTTGCTGAGTAGTGTACACGTGCTGTATACTGTGTAGCGTGAGGATCAATCAATGAAGAGGGGGAGGGAATGAGAGAGACAGAGAGATACTTGTCACTCCTGGGGGACCCGTTCTTGCCAACCCCCCTCGATCGCCTCAAGATACAGAATCTCGCGATATTTGCGGAGTCGCCTTCCCGGCTCGAAAGTGTCTCCCTCGCACCAATACCCACCACGTGATGGGGCCCATTGCATGTTGCCCATGCAAGTGTGTAGTGTGTACATGAGCGTTGTACGGGGCAGGATCGACGTGGAAGCTTCTTCGACTCGGGTACAGGCACAGATCGAAGCCTGACCCTAGCCTGTGACTCTTACTCTCCTGACTCTCCGTCTCTCTTCCTCTGTCTGTCTGTCTGTCTGTCTCTTCGTCGTCGCATGTCTGTATGTCTGTATGTCTGTCTATGTGTCTGTTGTCCGGCTGCACGTCTGCCCTGTCTGCCCGCCCTTTCTCCCTACCCGCCCGATCCCCTCCAACCCCTCCCCGCCTTTCATCCTCGCCTGCCGCACTTGTTCGAGTTGACGATAGTGTCATGCCATGATTCCCTCGGGTCCACACTGGGCATCTCTGCTTTTGCTTTCGCTTGGGAGTGCCCGATAAGCGACGTGGGACACTAGTGTAGCTCAGTCCGAGTTGCTAAGCAACATCGCACTCGTGATGTTGTCCGTACTGCCGCCAACCGTTCAACAGGCCCAACCCCTCTAGCTCTCGTGGGATGATAATCAGCCCCGAGGACGAGCTGTTTCCACCACCTCGGCGCAAGCTGGCTGGGAAGCCCACAACCCTGCTGGGTCACCTAGGCGACGTGGACGAGCCATCTGTTGGCAGGGGCCAATCTTTCCCTCGTGCGCACAATGTTGCTGCTGACTTGACAGCTTGACAAGTTGACAGCTCGACGGGCGACTCGACTGCCGATGTCTTCGCTGATGATGGGGAACCAGACCCACATTCCTATCTTCCTGGTTCAGTACATTGGGAAGATTGTCAAGCAGACGTTGCTGCAGCAGAAAGTGCTGTACTCGTTGGCACTTGCAGTCTCGGCACAACTGGTTGAACACAGGAAATTGCCAGATTGTCGAGGTCGGCGCCCCGTCCGATCCTCGCCTTGGAGGCCGGGGTCCCGGGGGCCGGGGGAGGGGGCAGGACTCGAGGCGCTTCTGGCGGTGTAGATTTCGTGATGCACCCGTCAGGGGGGCAGAGGTAAAATTCGCCGAGGTCCCTCTCCGCTGCAGCCGGGGGCTTTCCTGCTCTGGAAGGCCGTGGATTGACATGGAAGGAAAAAAGAGGGCATTTTGGCTCTTTGCTGTTTTCTGACAGGTCGGTCCCACTGTCATGCCAGCTCAAAATGGAGACGCTGGGAGAAAGAGGAATAGGGAGAGAGGATGGGATGCGACTATCCGCGAGCGAGAGACTTTGCTCGCTCGCGGGGGTTTGGCTCGCGATCTACCTCGCGTCGCACCACCCCAGTTGCTCAGTAGGCGCCGAGCCGATCGAATGGATACCCGGGGAATTGTTCAATTGAAGACGACTTGGGAGGGTCAGTCAATTGGATATCGTGAGATCCAATTGCTCTGCGCACCGACACATTGGGCAGCAAGTGGGATGGTGTCACAACTTGCTCCTGCTGGCACGTGACTGGGGAGAGCTGTGTCTGTTGTTTCGCCTCTCGAGAGCTATCACAGTATAGGTCTGCCGTCTGACGGGCGTCTCTACCAATGACCTCTAGCAATTGGTCTTGCGCTACTGAAAGCGAACGGGAACAGCCAGACAGCTTGAAGGCCAGGCCGCAGCTAGGCTGCGCCACGGATCAGAAAACCATGTCGAGCTGACGGAGGGTGACAGTCGCGAAAGGGTTCCTGCGCCTGTGTCCCAAAAGGGAAATCAGGGACCAGCACTAAGGGGGGACCTAGGAGAAATACGCAACCGCTAGTAGTACGTGTATCCATCTCGAAATGCCTGAATGGCCAGCACGACAGGTCAACAGCGGGGCCTGCAAGGTGTTGGTACAGAGTCGCCCAGGCGTGCCTGGCAACCCTGATTGGGGGTAGGAGCATGGCCTCCGGACGATGAGGGTCTGCTGCGCGTGACGTCTTCTTGGATATCGTGACGATCCTGACTATACAGCACAGTGTCCATGGTAGATAGAGGGATAGTGTGTGGTGTGAACAGATAGGCAATGGGTGAGTGCCCGAGATTTCGAATTTTCGATCTGTCTGATTCTGTTTCCCGCGAGATGGCCCGCTTCGAAACAAAACCACAATTTCTGTGGAACCCTGGGCAGCCTGTGCTGTCGAATAGGATCAGGGCTTTTGAGCAAACCAGACCGCAAGAGAAACGGCAGAGAGAAACATCAGATGGGTACAGGACACCAGCAGGGATAGTGCGGTATCACCTCGCAGCAGGTGTGGGGAAGGAACAGGGTAAAGGCCAGGTACAGCAGAGAGAAAGCCAGGGATACATGGTGCAGTATACTCGCACAGAACAGTAGGACAGTAGTACACCGTCTAGTATAGCGCCCGCAGGAGGAATAATACCGCAGGAAGACGGAAAGAGACGACGGAGCCAGGCCGAGGGTCTGCCTGCCTGCCTGCCAGCCGGCTGGTCCAGTGTCTGTGCCTGGGGCTGTCATCAGGGATCAATGGCGATCCCCCGGAACTTCACAGATGGGCTTCTGGTGATCCTATCGCGATTCATAGATTCAGAGGGCGGGCAGGTGGGAGGGTGATAGGCGCGTGGGGAAACAAGAGGCGTGGCAGGCTGAGGTGAAGGCATTGTTCGGGTGAGGATTGGCTTCCTGGGTATTGTGGATGGCCAAGTAAGTGTCCTGAGCACAGCCTGGCTGTTGGTTGGGGATCTTCTTTTTGTCGACGGGTAACGGCGTGGGCAGCGTGGATAGGAAGGAACAAAGGTGTGTGAAGGTGGTGGGCAGGGAGGGGAAGGAGGGGGGGCGCATCGTGGCATGATGGGGTGCCGTGTCGCTTGCTGCTTCTGGCACTTGGGACGAGGTCGGATGTGGCATGCTGTGGCAGCTGTGGATGGCCTGTTCTGTTCTGTCTCTGTCTGGCAGTCTGGTGTGCCTTGCCACTCTGGCGGTTTGTGGTTGGCTGGGTCCAGTCTGGTCTTTCCGAACCTTCAACCCCCATTATTTGTCCCCGTCGAATGTGGATGGATGGGATTGGACTGGCTGGTCGGAATCGGTTGGGTCCTCTCGTGCTTCTGTTTCTCTGGTCCTCTGGTCCTCTGGCCCTCTCCTCCTCTGGCATCCCACCTCCTACTGGACTGCAGCCTTATTCTCGGATAACAGCTCATTGATGTTCTTGGATGACAGGCCATTGATGCTCTCTCTCCGACTCTTCAACGTCATGCAATTACTCGACAACCAGGGTGTGGGCGGTAGCATTCAATGCCGCCACCACGTCAAGTCAAAATCGCATGCCCGACAAACCTGGCTGCCTGGCTGTCAACTGTCCTCGACGCAGATCTGATCGCCAACCCTAATCAGCACCAGCCCGTGCTAATCGAAACGAAACGAAACACAGCCTGTGTGCCGGCAGCGGGAGCGCTTGTTTCTTTATACCCCAAAGGCCACCCAGCCTTAAACCGCGTCTGCGCGTCAAATCCGCGCGAGTTTCGCGTTGCTGCAGTTTGATTGGCCTGGCGGGCCTGTCCGGCTTCTCTCTGGTTCTTCGAGAACCATGGCCCAGCCACACCTTTCCGCGTCGATGGCGTCGTCCAAGAGCTTCCCTCCCTGAGCTCGCAGCATGGGCCCACGACACCACTCCGTTTGACTGGTCCAGACCGCATGTCCGATGAGACCGGCATATTACCCGACGACCGGACTTGACAGGCCTGACAAGTGCTGCCCTGCAAGTGGCCGAGCTCGGGCCAGTGAGGAGATGCGGCGCGGCCAACCTCCATGCTCGCGCACGCGAGAAGGGGGGGAGCCTTTCTTCCATTCTCTCGTCCTCGATTGACGGGACAGCCGCCACCCTCATGCAGCCTGCCCTGTCCTGTCTGCAAGGTACCTGGTTTGTCTCTCATGCCGCCAGAACTGGCCAAACTACCCCCCAGAGAGACATCAGAAAAACTCTCGATGCGGGAAAGCGGGTCATCATGCATACTTCCACTACTACCAGTGGTGCTACTGCAGGGCGATGCTGCAAGCCGAGGTGAGTCATTCAGTCACCGCCATCCACTCGTTTCCAGCCTCCTCGAGTGAAGAGCGACACCGACGGCCTACCCCTCGACGAGGGTAACCCAAGCAGGGGGCCACAGGTACATGCAGCCCGCGATACATGGGATTTCGAGGACACCGGCGAGGGGGAACTGTGGGAATCAGATCAACAATCAGTCTACAGCACTATGTACACTACTCTGCAGCATAGATGAGGGGGCAAACAATCCAATCCGCCTGGGTTGAGCCATTTTGGATGCCCAAGTGGGTATTATAGACCATCCACCCTATCACCCACCCTGATGACCCAATTCCTCAGAGTTGGGAATCAACCTTAATCCGTCGTCCATCTTGAATTGCCTCTTGAACCCTTTGTGCACGCTCACCGCCAGGTCGCCTCATCCATCAATCACAACGGTCACTAGCACACACACTACTGTTCTCTCACGAACTCTTCATCGAGATCACCAGACTACATCCCACGCTCTACACCTGCTTGCCAACAAACCGGTTCTCAATCTCACAATATCATTATCACGAACCTTAAGATCGAAGGGTTGACCTACTAGTGCGAACTGCTGCGAACCGTTCGCGCCCACGGGAAGCGAATAGCTTCAGTGGGACGAACGAATTCCACTTCCTACTTGCGGATCGAGACCATTATTTGTCTCCTGATTCCTGTGCAATACTTTCCTATCCATGGCTGGCTTAGTTGTCCGCCATTGTGTTCATATTTGTTGAAAATATCTTAATCGCAATTCGATTCTCGCGCTCCGAAGCTGGCTTGGGCGAATCAAAGACACAGACCAACACCGGCGAACGAATCCACACGACTTACACCAAAACACCGACACCCGACAGGTTTTGACGCACCAAGAATTTAGGAGGAGGCGCGCACAATAATACAATTAGAACTCGGGGGGAGATGCAAACACAATGGCGTCTGAAACCCACCCTTTTTACAGCATCTGGACGTCTGAGTCGATCCGCGAGCGATTGTTCGCGAACCTGAGCAAGTCGGATATTTGCTCAGTTCGGCTGGCCAATTCGGCCTGCTGTAACCTCGTCACGCGCCGGCTCTTCCAGCGCGTGCATCTCAGCTTCACCCCAAACAGCTTCACCAAACAGTCCCGGATACAGGCCTTGGGCAGGATTGGGCACCACATCGAGCACATTATCTTCTATCTTCCGCATTCGGATGCCACATTCCTTCCACCACTCATCCACCCACAGACGGGAGCCGAGATCTCGTACCTCTACACACCGCACACTTCCATGACCAGCACGCTCACGAGACCCAAGTATGGAAATTCGGAACTGGGTGACATTCTCACTCAGCAATACCCACCTCTCTTCCATGCTTCAACAAACGTCCCCAGCTTCATCCACGCGATGAAGAACCTGCCAAATATGAGGCACCTGACCATCAAGACACCTGGGCAGGACGCCAGGGAACGGTACAGGAGAGACATTGTCGACTACGCCCTCATCAGCTTGAGGATAGCCATCGAGCGCACACCGCAACTGACCAAATTAACAAAGCTCTCACTGTCCGGCGTACATCCGGCAGCGTTCCTGTATCTGAAATCTCAAGGCGGTCCCGGATTTGGCTGCTCGCCACGCGGGGCCAAGCGATGGCGCCAGATCCGCAAGCTCCATGTCTCGGTCGAGGCATGGGATTTCTATGGCCCCAGTGGCCCGGGCCTGGACCAGTTGAAGATCATTGACGACTACCTGCGCAACTTCTCCGACTGCGCAGAGAAGCTCTCCTTCACCTGGACCGGCGGAAAGGGCCCTTGCCCTTTGGCTCTGGCGGAAGACGCGCTTTTTGACCCTCCAAGAGAATGCAAGAAGCTTTTCAACGAGGTCACGAGTCCCATGAGCCCCCTGCCTGCTACTCCCGGCGTGAGGCAGCCTATGCGCTTTACTCGCCTGAAGTACATGCAAGTCAGAAACGCGTCCATGAGCGAGGCGCAATTGAGGAGGCTTGTTGAAGGCCACAAGGCGACGGTGAAGGAGTTTGACTTTGAGAACGTGGTACTTCTCAACGGCGGCAACTGGGATGAAGCGCTTGCGCCTTTGATGGCGCCCTCTGAGAAGAGCGGCAGAGCGCGAAGCGATACGTGGTCGAGATACTCGGTCGGAATGGAAGGCAATGATAACATGCCTCCCCCAAGTCCCGTGGAGAGCGTTAGAACTGTGTACCCAAGGACACCCGGAACCCCACGGAGCCCAAGAACCCCGAGGACCCCGAAGAGCAGTGTTGCTCAAGATGATGATGTTGCGGTCCGCCATCCCAGCGCTGCTGTGGAAGCCGTGGGCAGGGATCTGCTTGAGGAGATTGACGACGAGATGGAGGCCTTTGTGGGCCTCAGCCGCAATCCCTCCAAGGCGGAGGTTTGTTATTTCGACAATAAGGAGGAGATTATTGTCGAGCTGGATGAGGATCTCAGCGAAGAGCTCAGCCTCCAGAGAACCCACACTGCCAGTGACGAGCCTTACCGCCCGGCAACTGCCAGTGATGAGCCTCGCCGCCCAGTCACGGCTGCCACAAGTCAGGCCAGCCTGGACACCATAGGAGCTGAGGAGGCTTTCAGCGGCAAACTAAGGAAGAAGCGCGTGCGCAAGAGAATGCGCAAGCCCTGGCACCCCAAGCGTGAGGATGGCGAGCAGTCGGAGGACGAGGAGGGTCAGGGCTACTATCCTCCTCGCTCAAACGAAGAGCTCAAGGAGAAGCACTCGCTTGCCAGCTTCCTCCACCACAAGCGCTCCGGCTCGTCATCACATTCGAGCAAGAACAGAAACGTTCTTCGCCGCGCACGCCAGTCGTCAGACCCGGGACCATACTCATCGTGCCAGATCATGGACCCGAATACGTACGAGATCCAGCTTCCAGAGGTGCTTGGCTCCGACGACGACACTCTCACTCTGAAGTCAAGCAACGCTAGCCAGAGCCAGACTACTCTGAAGTCGAGCAACGCCAGCATGAGCCAGACCACTCTGAAGTCTAGCAACGCCAGCCAGAGCCAGATTCGACTGGTCAGGGCACCATCACACCCCTTGCCACCGGTGCCACTCAACATCTCGGCGCCGATGCCAGCGGAACAGCTCCCTGTCCTGCTGCAGCCAGCGGTGTACAACCCGCAGGCGTCGACGACGTCGATCCCCATGCCGCCGGGCTCGCGGGGCAGCGGCGACAGCAGCAACTCGATCAGCGCGCCGCTGATGCACGCCAACGGGCAGGGCCACAATGTCAACGACGGGCTGTCGGCGGTGCAGCGGAACCTGGAGCAGGAGGAGATGCAGCAGCGCTTCGCCGAGGACGCCGAGGCGCGGGCCAACGCGCTGCAGAAGGCGCGTGATGCGGTCCTGCGCAAGTTGGGCAAGCTCAACGCAGCCAACGCCATGAACAAGATCGACGAGGGCCCGCGCCTCGAGCAGCACCCCGCGCTGGTGCGGACCAACAGCGGCGGGACCATTCAGGAGCAGCCCCCGACCGGCCCGCCCGACAATGGGAGCAAGACGCACCTGCGCATCCGGGAGCTCCTCGGCGCCGGCACCAGGCAGAACAGCGCCGAGACGTACAAGACCATCGAGTCTAGCAGCTCCCTGCTCGTGCCTCTCGTTTTCAGCGGTAACTGAGAGAGAGAGAAAGGAATGAATACCTACTGTGGAGGAGAGGGGACAAGAACAGAACCCGAGGAAAGCCATGATCAACAACACAGACAGAGACACACATGTGATGCTCGCAAGGGTCCAAGGCACGCTCATTGTCTTTTGGGTGGGGATGGGGGTGTTATATGGGATGGGAATGGGAACAGCATAGGATACGGGATGGGATCGCCGTTTGAAACCGGGGCTTGAAGTGCTCAGAGAGGCCTTAGGTGCGGCTTAATGATTATTACGAAACACGAATATCTCTTTTGAATACATATTTCTTTGTATATATATACAAACACACAAACCCACCCAACGCGTCCCTTTTTGCATACTAGTCTCGAGTGACGAAGCACCCTCAGCAGCAACAGCAAGTCTACGACAGCGGAGACTAAATCAAAGACCTTGCAGGCCTGTTCGACCAGGAAATTGCTCTGTGTCGGCCTCGCCGCCTTCATCTTCGGCCCAGTGGCCCTAGGGTTTTGTCCTCGCTGAGCAGCATTTCCCTCGTTCCCCTACACAATTGTAGCTTCCGGGCAGACCCGGTCCTGGTCGGCCAACAAAAGCCGCCTGGCGAAAGGATGTGTGAATGTAACGGGTTTCACCTCGTGACATGTTCACGTGTGGGCAAATCAGACGTTCCGGCCCGGGGATGGACGGGTGTATACCACAGTATATATGCAGCAATCAGCAGCAATCAGCAGGGTGTCTGGGTGTATGTGCTGTCCCCAACGGCCGCTAGTAAAGCGCATTGCCCCCATTTCGCTTGAATGACGGACCTTTCCAATTCTGATGTGCTTGTTTGCCCCTGCTGGCTGATGGCTCAGTCGTGCGCGGCGCACCGACTTGTTACGCGCTAGAGGGTGAGTACCTTTCTTTTTTGCCCGGGTACCTCGTGCGCACTTGTCTGTGCTGTGCTGTGCGGTACAGGGCGCGCGGTGAAGGGTGAGACTGGATCCGTTTTGTCCGTCCACGGGTGCGGTGAGTGTGTGCGATGCGATGCGATGCGATGGGGCCTGCCCTGTGTGGTTGCTGGTTGAAACCCGAAGAGGAATCTTGTGAGACGCGATCTGTCTTTGGCCGCCGAGGGCCGGGTGGCAAATCCGAGATGGGCGACGGGAGCACTTCGCAACGGCTGGATCCTTCTCTTCTAGCACGACGGGCGCTTGGATGTCTTGGGGTGATATTCCTAATGGTGGTTAGCGTGTTATGGGCTGGGGTGGGACGTGGACGAGGTCTAGACCACCAGCGAGGGCCTGCGGCGAGGGAGGGCATGGAACAATTGGGCCGATCGTCCTCAGCAATTCCCGATCTGTCTTTTTTTTTGGATCCCTCGACTGGCTGGCTGCTGGTAGAGAAGAGGGAAGACGGGGACAGACACACAGAGTCAGAGAGAAAGAAGGCTTCTGGAAAGTCAATAGTAAATCCCCAGTATCCAGGAGGCAGGTAGGTGGTTTAGGTAATGTTGAACCCAAAGAGCAACAGCGTCCCACCGTGCCCACCCACGGTCCTTCCCTCGGCCCCGGTGGCAGCCTCGACACTTCCTTTCATGCTGGGTCTGATCTCCCGCGGTCCACCACCCGTGCGTGCTCCTCCTCCTCCCCAGCTCCCCGGTCCCGCAGCCTGCACCGTACTGATCCCTACACCCCAGACCAAGACTGGGGGACCCCTAGCCCGTCGGCCCTGCCCTAGGAAAAGCTGCATCTACCAAATCCAATTCCAATTCAGCTTGGATGCAATTTGACTCTCCCCGTCCATTCATCCCATCTTGCCTCGTCTGCCATCCGCCAATCCGCCAATCCGCCAATCCATCCTGTCGTCCCCTTGGCCCTTCGTCCTCGACACACGCCACCCTCGCACCAACCAGAATATCTCTATCTCTGCCTTTCTAGAGGTCACTCCGTCGTAACACAGCCGGCGTTGCTCCTCCCTCCAACCCACCCCCAGAGCGAGCCAGTCCCATTTCTGTGTTGCAGGCTGTCGGCTTGGAATGGATTGTGCTTACTGAAGGACCGCCGCCTGTCTAAACTCCACACGTCCAGAGATCGACATCCTGTCCGTGGACCCTCGGACCAGACGACACAGATCGTCGCCATACATACATACACACATACATACACTTTCACACGCATTCTGGCCCCCCTTGCAATCCGCCAGCCAACACGCCCACTCTCATTCTGCAGTCGCCTATACTGCAGCTCTTTGCGGTTCACAACAACCCCCCGAGTCAGCTCACGCTTCCTTCTTCCTGCCGACCCGCCTGCCCGACACCTCTCCACGGCCTCGAGGCTGTCCGGGGACGGGAACCACGCGCACGCCGGCCCTTCCGCCCCGCTCACCATCCACGAGCCCTGCACCGCGCTGCAGCTTGCCGCGTCTCGCGTGCTGTGAGACCCGCCGTCACTTCAGTTCACATCCGCAACCCCGGCTTCCCAACTGTCCACCTCGATAAAGCTGTTTGGAAAGTGGTCGCGCCCGTCATTGTGCTTGCGGCCTTGGTCGTGAGGTTTTGGTCTGTACATTGGCTCTTTGGCTCTCCCCACTGTAAGAGCTATCCCAGGGCGACACACTGTCGGCTTGGTGGCCAATTACGCCTACCAGACGAGCATTGGGAAATGACCAGATAATACTGAGCCTCCCACTGAATCACTCTTTTACGAGCCGAGTCTATCATCGCGCATATTAGACCCATTCGCCGTCGTTCCGCCGTTCTTTCACGACTTCGGTCAAAGCTGAGGGGAGGGGGAGAATAAAAAGCTTCAGTATTTGCTTTGGCGGGAAGGAACTCTCTTGACGAGCTTTCAAAGAATGCAGACTGCGCGAGATTCTTCAGCAGGCTTCCCCTCATAGCCTGGGCATATCGCAAATGAGGTACAAGATGAGAATTGCCATCCGAGAGCAACTGGCTATACTGTGAGTACTGGGGTCGTTTGCCAACACCTGTTGTTTTG